>WEKY01056782.1:84255-185900 GCA_013390045.1 Picathartes gymnocephalus | reverse complement strand
TAATTTATTAATTTTTTTCCCCCCCCCTAGGATTCTGTATGTGCAGAATTACAACATCAAAGCTTGGACTGACAGCCCTCTAAAAATGTGACTGAGGTTATTCTTGGCTAGATCTGGGGGGGAAAAAAGTGATTCCATTAGCAAGTTCTTGTGATTAAACAGAGCATTCATCAGCCAGAGCATGGAGATGTTGAGGGCTTCTCTTATGGCCACAGGAATATTTATTGGACCATCTCATTCTCAGCCCTGGGTGTGCCCTGGGTGATCCTCAGGACTTCAGCAGGACCCCCACGCCCTCCAAGGATGGGATTTCAGGAGAAAGGGAGCCCTGTCCATTTGTTTTGGGTGTCTGGGAGTTCTCTCCACAGCACAGCCTGCAAGATGCCCAGAAATAATTCCCCAGCAGGCTCTGAACACCACGGGGCACAGAAAAGGGAAAATTCTGTCCAGAGATGAACAGGAGGGAAAGCAGGGCTGTTTAAAGAGCCATTGTGGAGGTCTCGGTGGGCATTGATCTGTTTTAAAAAATAAATGGGGAAGGCAAAGTGTTTGCTATTGAAATTCCAGCAAGCAGCTGCAGATCCCAGTTTAAGGGAAGGGAATGGCAATTTACCTGTGAAGATGTCCCTGAGCACGTGGAACAGAGCAAATATTTGCAGTTCATTAGCAATTCCATTATCCTAATTGCTATAGAGTCAGGCTAGAATTTTTTTTCCCCCCTGATGTTGCATTAAAATAAAGTTTTAGAACAGGCAATAAAAGTCGGTATAAATGGACTCTTCTGCCTACAGCTTTTCTGGAAATATGCAGATTTTTAACCCTGTTCCCCATGAAAACAACGCTCAGGCTTCTGCAGTGGTTTTATGTCTTAATCTGCATCTCCTACTCTCTAAATAAATTCGAGACGACTTGGTCAAACATGACAGAGGAGACAAACACAACAAAATCCTCAGGGAATTCCTATAAAAAGGTAAATTTAAGTCAAGACATGCAGCAAGTGTCCTGACAGAAGTAGGATGACAGCTTCTCATTAGGAAATCAAAGCCATCAAAGCCCAGGGCTTTTCTGAGGACAAATCTATCATCTCTGTGATCTCTTGGGTGCTGAAGCCAATTAACCAGGAGGATTAATCCAGAGGAAGTCATGATTCAACCCTCCTGGTATTTTCTGCCGTAAAGGTCAAAAAAAGGGGCATGAAACCCATCCAGGAACCTTTTGGGGGCAGTAAATAATTTTTTTAAATGAACTGAAAAGAGAAAAAGTTCTTCTGGAATATCATTCATCACGGTCTAGGCACACTGTAATTACCCAACAATTACAGGACACAATGCATTTGTTTGAGCCTATTTGAAACCAGCACAATTTATGTAACTGGAAATGCACCAAGCAAGTAGGAATAATTACAACATAAATATGATGTAGTTAAATATCTGAGGTTTAGAAGCACTTCATTAAGAAAAATATCCAAGGCTGTTATGCTGTCATGAAATTAACCTTCTAGTCATAAGGATAAGTGGTATTTACGTATTTGAAAACAAAATGGGATGTAATTCCACTGCCATTACACCCAGGAAACTGGGAAGTTATGACAGCCACTATTGTAAAAAATGACTTTATACCCTGCTTTAATCATTCACATCATCAAAAACTGTGGGAGCTGAAAAGAGAAGAATTGGCCCTCTTATTTCCAGAGAGTTTTGCCATTTTTCAGTCAGCTGCAGCTTCCATTTCCCCTGGGATTTTCCTCTTAAGGTTTAGACTGAGACCCTCAATAATCTGAGTTTAGTGGAGCCAGAATTTCGGGAGCTAGGTTTCCTTTGCTTGTTCTGTGCACACAGATTGTCCAGAACAAACCTTTCCATGGGAAACACCTTGGCCACGGCCTCAGGCAGAGCCAACAATGCAACTCCCAGGGATGCACTTCAGTGAAACACCACGAGCTGCCCTGGAAAAGGAATGCAACTCCAAAACTCCCAGGTTTTCACAGAAATTGAATTATATCTGCTACTTCATCAAAGCAAAATCCTTTAGTGGTGCAGCTGGGGTGAACTCTGAGGTCTAGGAATCGACCCAAATTTGTCCAAGTTCCAATTAATTGCACTGACAAACAGAAATCGCATTATTTCCTTCCATTCTGGATGGGAGGAGATTGCTTTGTCAGGCTAAGCCAGCCAGGATTCCACGTGTGTGCCACATCCACCATTCCCACCTTTGGAAAACCTTGGCATGTTTTAAATTTTATCTGTCAAATTTTAGTGTTTTTAAGACACAAAAGAATATTTAAATCCAACTCACTCCCCTAACATGGACAAGTCTGTCTGTACAGGGTGAAGCTGCTCAGTTATCACCTGTTTTTCTGAGATGCTGAAGATTTAACAAAGCGAATTTCCACTCAGCCCAAGCTCCCCCAAGTCCTCCCTGCCCCTTTTTCTGCTCCGATTTAGGCACAGCCCAAATGAAGGCAGAGCCACCAGGACATCACCTGATGGCACTGGAGACAAGAAACTTGTCAAGGCACAAAAAAAAAAGGAGGGGAAAGTTGAATTCAGAAGGAAGAAATAGAGAGGCAGGACCTGATAATCACAACTTTGCTCTTTGGCTCGATAAAAAGGTTGTAATTCAATTTCAGGGTTCTGCTCCAGTGCATCTCTTAGGGTGTTAGCAGAGAATCCCTCAGCTGAGTTAAAGGGTTGTATCAACCAGCAGGCCCCCTTTTTATCGAGAGAGAAAGACACCTCCTCCATGAGTGTCTGCACTGTCTTCCAATTTAATTACTTATAATTTAATATAGTGGGACCTGAAACACTAATTGAAAATTTTGGGTGCCTCTGTCTCAAAGTTGGAGAAGAATTTGTGTGCCCATCTGGATAATGGGAAAGGGATTTTATTTTCTAGATCATTGATTTATCGTCATTAAGGACTCAAATACAGCATTCTGTCAGTCAGCTTCAGGAATATGCTTTTTCCATTACGTTTACACTGCCTCAAATTGCCTCTGGTGCTGTGAATGTTAAAACTGGCTGGGTTCAGTTTGGAGAGATCGCCTTCTTTCTCTGTCAGGGTTATTTGTCTCATTCAGCTTTTGCCATCAAAGCTTTTTTGGGGTTGGTTGTGGGGTTTTTCTGGGTTTTGATGTTTTTGGTTGTTGGTTTTGTTTCGATTTGGTTTTTGGATTTTTTTTTTGTGTGTGCTTGTTTGTTTTGGTTTTGGTTTTTTGGTTTTGGGTTTGTTTTTTTTTTTTTTAAATAATCATTCTTTTTTTACTATTCCTAAAAACCAAGCCCCGAACTGCATTGATTTTGAATGGCCCCATTTTTACAAATACACCCCCTCTTGCCAACCAGAACTCAGCAAACAGAAATGTTGCTTTATTCCAGCCAAACAACAACAACAATCCCATTTAGCAACCTGCAATTCCTTTCCCACCCAGTGCAAGCTCTGAAATGTGAATTAAGAATCATATTTTTCACATTTATATCAGCTTTGCCTCCCATGCAGGCCTGGGACAGTTTGGAGAAGAGTGACTGCTACAAAAGAGAAGTGAGAGTGCCCTGGAGGATCAAGCCTTTAGAAAAAACAGGAATAACATTAAAGCTGATTTTGGAAGTTGTTTGTTGGCTCCTTCTTTGTGCAGATGGAGGAAGCAATTAGGAAAAAAATTCAGTCTTAATAGCAGCTTATTCCTAGACCTTATTTCCTCATTCATCCTTCCAAGGAAAACCTTGATGAAAGAAATCCTTTGGAGTTACCTCAAACCAGCTGCAGCTGCACCAACACCACCTCAACTGGCAAAAAAAAATCCAGTTCCATTTTTGTGTCATCGAAATATGGATATCATTGGAATACCCAGAACATTTTAGAAAATGATGAGGATTTTTTTCAGCTTTCAGTTCCACGAGAGCCAGTTGAGGATATTGCTTTTGGTGCTGATTGATACGTGAGATAACAGGGACCAGCAGAGGAGGGAAGACAACCGGGGTAAGTTACAGCTTGACTAAAAAAATAGATGAATAATTCAACAGTAACATGCACTATTGCCAAAAACTCCATAAAGAGTGTGGTATTCTAGTGAAGCATCTGCCCCAGTCTCAGGACAGATGGGTAAAAGGTTGTATTTTCATGTAACGGTGCAAAAAGAAGCATCATGTTTAATTTTCCAGGGCCCTGAACCCACATCTGCCACACTTTCTGTGTGGTGCTTCTTGCAACACATCAGTCAGCGAGAACTCTTTTATATAAATATATATGTGTATATATAACAGTAGTGTTAATTGTTCTAGGAATATCTATCGATTTTTAGAGATATATATATATATATTTTTAAATATGTATATTTATATAAATATATATATGTATATATGTAAATATATATTTATAAATATATAAATAAATGACTGCCCATCAAATGAGAGCAGAGGGGAAAATGCCCAGTGCTCTGCCACCCTGGAGCTCTGCACAAACCCAAGTGCTCCCTCTGGGAGCAGCAGCACAGGGCTGAAATACCCTGGGAAAAGCTGGGGAAACAGCCTGAGTACTCCTAATGATTTATTTATTCAGCAACTCCTCCAGGAACAGCAATCCATTCACCCCTCTGCCCTTCCCAGCGTTAAAGTACTTCAGTTTGGGGTGTTTTTCTTTATTTTCTTTTCCTTCTCTTTGTTTTTCTTCTCTGAATTCCTTTTAGCCAATAAGCAGCTTTTGATTGAAGTTTTTTCAGGGTTTCAATTTCAGGATAAAGAGCATAAAGATTTGCAGTCACAACCTTCATTTTCAACTCTAAAATGCAACTCTCACCTGCTCTAAGCAGGCATCTTTCTCCTGCTACAAGATAGAGTTTTCCCTTCCTTTTATACGTGAGGATTTGGAGAAAATACATAATTATTCTGCTGGGCCATCGGGCATCTTTTCCCTGAAAAATTAATCTTAGGTAAAAAGAAAGGGTCTTAGTCTAAAGCACCAAATCTTTTGCCCTGAGGACGCTTCCCTCAGGTGTGGCTTGGAAACTTCCACTTCAGCAGGAGCTCCAAAATCAGCTGGCAGCCCTTGCACAGGGATTCATAATGAAATACCTGCCCGGGGCCACGGGCAGGGCTGCTGGGAGAGAATTCACTGCAGGTGAAGGGCATCAAAGGATTTCCCTCTCAAAAACGAGGATTTGCCTTCCTGGGAGTCAGCAGGGGGTGGGAATTCCTTGCCCACAGCAATGGACATGTCCTGCTCCTCCAAAACACCCCAAAACCAACCTGGCTGCCTCTCATCCTCCCGCCCGTCCTGCTTCCCTTTGGCTGCAGATTCCAGGAATGAGCAGGAGGAGAAGAGCACGAGGAACGTGGCAGAGGACACCGGTTCTACAGTCCCAGAGTGGCCGTGGGGACACTGCCAACCTCGCCACCAAAGCGGGAGGCTGAAACCCTCCTCAACCCTTCCTCCCTCTCGAGTCAATAAAAATCAATACAATTTTGGTTCAAATTTTCTCTTTGGGTAGAATTAGCCCATCTCTGTCCTGGGGAATGCTGGCACACTGATGTCACAATTTCTGGCCTGGTTTTTGTTCCCCTCATTGCCCCAGGCAGCAGACAGAAAGTCCCCTCTCCATCAGAGACCCCCTGGTTTGCAGGAGGGCACCCAGAGCAGACAGCAGCATTTTCCAGGCGTTTTTAGAAGTGCAATTAGGATGGCAACAGCTTGTTCCTCCTGCCCTGCTGAGCCCTTCTCCCACTTCTCTCATTTCTCTCCTCCCAGGAGCACAACCAGTTACATCCTCACCTGCCCTTTAGCCACCACAAACCTTGCAGGAATTTGCTGTTTGATTTCTTCCAGCAGGAGCCCTGTGAAAGCTCAGATTGGCTTCCTGGAGAGGAGAGAACACCAGTCTATAAACACCAGGCTGGTGGAAAACAAATTTTCTCTTACGGTTCTTAAAACAGAGATTTTTTTTATCATTATTTTTTTTCCTGTAGCATTAGCTCCTGTACAGGTCTGTCTTCCCAGCTGGGCTTACAGCACTGAGATGTGACTGCTGAGCACCTCCCAGTGAGCACAGATCAGAATTCAGACATTTCCAGGTCTCCAAACCAATCTGTGCAAAGGCAGGGACAAGATGCTCTCACATACACAGCAGAGCTATGAAATCCTGCTCCTTGCTGCCTGCAGCTCCCCAGCCCCAGGCACACACTCCTGCACTGCCAGGGTTACAAGGGAGATCACAAGCTCAAAAATGAGGCTGAATTGTCCTTATTTATTTATATTCCCCAGCTATAGTCAAGATTTTCATTTTTGGGCCTCCTGGTTATTCTGATGTTCATTTGTAACTTCCAAAAATAATCATGCTTGCAAACTGCCTTGGAAAATGCTGTCATGAAAAACCAAAAACAAAAGCCAAAACAAAACAAAAAACCAAAACCAAAACAAAACAACAACAAAAAAACCACCACCAACAACAACAACAAAACAACACCAAAACAAAACAGGTATCACAAAATACATTAAAAAGTGTAAAAAACATACCAGATGGAACACAGCTCATGATCCACCTCCTCGAATGATTCTTCAAGAATCTCAGACCCTACACCCACCCCCAAAAAAGGAAATAATTCCATGCAAATGTTCACCTTTAAATCTCCGCTTGCAATTAAATCACTGAGCTCAGACTTGCAAGAAATTCTGTTCCTAGTTCTGCTCATGACCTCGGGCAAGTCATTTAATTCTCCTCTGCCTTATATGAAGGAGTAACATCTGCTTTTAACAGGAGGGATTGTGAGGGGGAACAAAAGCCAAACTAAATCAGTTGCTGCTTAGGCTGGGTTCAAATGTGCTGCTGGAAATGACAGTGGCACAACTGGATCCATCCCCAGATGCCTGAGGGGGAAAAATGCCACACATTTAAATCAGGAAATGCTCACCAGAGCACTTGTTGAACAGCACAGAAGTTCCTGCTTGCAGGAAAACACTTTGATTTTAATTTTTTTTTTGCATGTATAGGTAACTAATAAAGAGGTAAGGGTGGGGGGAAAAACCCAAACAATGAGAGAAGGACAATTCTCATAAGAAATTTTCCACCTTGAACTATAAAAATAGGAAATCCTCGTAAGCATCAACCCAAAAATTCCAGTTTTTGCAGCGTGCCAGAGGGCTGGTGGGTCTTGGAGGCTGCTGCCCTGAGCCCTCTCGTGATGTGGAATAATAAAGCAATCAGCCTCCACACCAGGGGAGAGGCAGAGTTTTGTGATGATTGCACCTCACTCCATCAAATTCCCTCCAATCCCTCCTTTTCTTCCACTAGAACATTAGCGTGGGCCTGGAGAGCTCGTTAGCACGGGCTCCAAACTTCATCTGCAACGTGCTCCCATCTCAGTAGTCTAACAGGAAGCCTGGCAAAGGCTGCAGGGTGAGGATCTTTATGCAGGGAAGCTCGAGGCATTAATGAGAGAGGCTTGATTAAAACACAGCCCCCACCCAGCCATCCCCTGGGACGTGGTGTTGTGTTGGGTACAGACGATTTTGGGTGCAGATGATTTTGTGATTCCTTTAACACCACAAACGTGGTTTCAACTCAAAAGCCTGGTATTAAAAGTCAGAGATGCAAAAGCCACACACTCTAAGTAGAGTTTGAAAACTGCACGGTCGTTTGGGACAATAAATTCCCAATCCACAGTGAGAAACATCTGATTCCACGCTCCATATTGACCCTAGGAGTGGGCAGGACATTGCTTATTCCTTCCCAGTAAAATCTGCATCCAGATTCTGGGAAAAAAAATCTGTTGTATTTCCAGATATGCTTTTAAAAGGTTCCTGAGAAAACCTGGCTTTTGTAAAGGAGCCAGGTAACGGGTGGGTAATACACAAACCCATTTGCTAAACACCACTTGAAAAATCACAGGCAGCATAATTGACTTTTACAGCTCAGATAATGTAGGTCACTGCATTAGCGCAACAAGAAAATGAATGTACGTTGGAGTGAAAGACAGAAGGGAAGTAATTACAAAATATAGATTAAATAACCATCAGATAACAGGCATAATAATCAGAACAACCAGGGTGAAGATAGAGGAGAAACAATTTGTTAAATGGATTGTAGCAGGGTTTTAAGGAGCTGCTGGGCTCGTATGCCATGCTGTTCTTTTCCCTTCTTCGCTGCAAACTCAACAGAATAAAGTATTTGTCCCCTTTTGGAGCTGATCTCCTGCTTCTCGTGCTATCAGCTTACAGCTTGCTCAGCCCAGAGGGCTCTTGAGTCAGAACCTGATTTTATTAGCACACAATTCGTAACTCTTGTAGCAACAGGAAGCTGAAAAGTCCCCAGGTAAGACGGGCCACAGCTCAACCCTGCACAGCTCTGAGTTCTGGCAAAGGCTTGCTCAAAGCTTGGTACTCCCAGGGCTTCTGCAGTTTAGCCCAAAGAAGTTTAAGAGAAAACAGCCAAAAAAACCTGCTCTCCTCCTAAACAAATGAACAACCCCAGGACACCCAAAATGAGGGGAAAAGTTGGAATGTGGGACTATACAAAGATGAATATATGATATTTTTTTCCCCCTCTACAATATCAGTTGTAGTCCAGCCTTGCTTTATGGTGCTCTGAGGTTCCCAGTAAGAGTTCCCTGTTCAGCAAGCCCTAGCAGCAGCACGTGGAGGTCTGTGTCTGCCGGCACTTAGGGGCCATCACATCCCATCAGCCTCACACCCAGCACCCCTTCAGGCAGGAAACCAGCCCAGGCACTGAACCTCCCTGTGCCGGGACAGGGTCAGAGCTGTGAGTGACACCTGAGATGATCCCAGGTGAAGGGGACAAGGCAGGAGGGATCCAACATCTCTCCTGCTTCTTCTCCATCAGTGCCTTGTGTTTGGAGTGACACTGCCCTGCGCTTCAGGAGAAAAATGCTTTTGTTTATCCCAGCCCCTGCAAATTCACCTCTGCTGTGCAGGTGACACTCATTGTGTTGTCACTGTACTAAGGGCAGGATGAAAAGGTGGAGAGTGACCAAAAACTTAGGGAAAAGTGTAAAATTGTCCTACTGAAGAGGAACAAAATCCACCAGCTCATCATCCCTTACTGTTCATCCTAAGCCCTGCAAAGTCACCTCTGATGTGCAGGTGACACTCATTATATTGCCATTGTAATAAGGGCAGGGATGGAGGTGGGAAGAATATGTTGGGAGTGACCAAAAACTGAGGGAAAAATGCAAAATTTTCCTGCTGAAGAGGAACAAAATCCATCAGCTCAGCATCCCTTGCCTGGCTCTGAATCCAGCTTCAGAAAAGCAAAGAAAGCTGCACCACAGCCACGTGTAAACCTCAAAACGTGGGAATACAGACTGGGCTCAACACAGAGACCTGCAGAGCCCCAGCACACCTGACACATGACAGCATAGGAGGCTGCCAGCAGCTCCTCTTTGTCCCAGAAGTGTGGGAAAAAGCAAAAGGGACACTAAAAAGGGCTCAGAGGAAGAATCCTTGGGTATTTTTCAAAAATTCCCACTCATTGCTGCACAGTACGAGGCACAGAATGTCCTTGGCCCACCAGAACTGTGGATTTTTACAGTTCTTCTCCATTTAGAAAGTAATATTTGCACCCCAGGGTCTGATATTCCTGTCCCAAGGCATTATTGCCTCATGCAGCTCGGGGCCTGTGGCTGCCCTGGCTCATCCCTGTCCTCTGCTGCTCTGCTCGTTAATCAGTGGCTCCTCTGAATGCCAATGAGTCCTGAAAGGAGCCAGGTGAAAGCAATGGCAATTTGCTCACAGCTTGATAATTACACATTCTTCAAAATAAATTAAAGCCAGAGCTAAGAGCGGCACAGTGTTTTCAGGAGTCCTGCTTATACAGAGGAATTAATTGGAAAGGGCATTGATTGGAGAGGCTGCCAGGTTCCAGCAGGGAATTTATTTCCCTTTTGTTCCACAGAAGCTCCCAGACCTCTCAGCAGAGAGAACTCCTCACCTCTGCTCCAACTGGGAGAGAAAAGGAAGCTTAAATAACCTCTACTCATTCCAAACCATCTTTGGAGAGACCCAGTTCACAGAATTTGGGAGGGAAGGGGACCACAGGCCTTGATGGATCTCTATTTTTGGGTTACCCAAGGCAGCAAAGCTCCAGGATCAATTAAAGGAGCAGTTTTACAATCGAGACATTTCAAAAGAGCTCTTTCATGCCCAGACACACAAACACCACGTGCACAAGCACCACGTGCACCAATCCTCTGTGTTCTTTCCATCCTCACGAAGGAATTCCACAAACAGGCGGAAGAGAAACTCCAGAACTACAAGCTCTTGGATGTTTGCTGTACAAAAGGATCTAAACTCCATCCAAACACTTTGTCAACTTCCCACTCAATCTGAGGTGTGGGAATGAGGGAATTTCAGAGATCCCTGGGTTAGAAGACACCACAAGGAGCCCAGCTCACAGGAGAATCCTTTTTCCTGCACGTGCCAAGTGCCAGCAAGGCCAGGGAAGCCGTCCAAGCTCCCACGGCAGTAGATTACACAAGGTGGTTGTTTTCTTGCGGAATAAATTTGTGTTGTTGATTTGTTCTGTTGGTTCTTCCCTCTGCACAGCCCTGCTTTGCCTCAGCAGCTCACACGTGCTGCAAAGGGCAGCCCTGCATAATAAATCGAGTTTGCGTAATGAAATATTTCTGGAGATGAGATTAGTTTTAATTTGTTGTTCTCACAATGCCTCCCCCACTCTTCACAAAATTGCACCCAGCACAGCAGGAGTTTATCTAAGCCAGGCCTTCCAGATAAATTCTGGCTTGCTCAGGCAATTATTGCAAATAAGTTAAAGATGGAATCCACAGGAGAATTACACCTACTTGGATCCACTCCATAACAGTTGTTTCACTACAGGAAAAAGAAGGTGGCAAGGAGGTAATTGCTGCTTTCTTCCTAAAAGCCAGGCACTGGAGAGCTCAGAAAAAAACCTCAAGGAAATGCTCCCGTTCCAGTTTGTTTTAATTTATCCATTTTCAGCAATGCCCACTGCTGCCAAAAGCAGGAACAGAGGTTTATAATGAACTTGTACTGTGACATCTGAACCCAAAGGTCAAACCCTGAGCTCGTTCTTAGGTTTACCCAAATTTTCTTGAATGGAACCTGGTTTGCCCCATTAGGAAGTGATGGCTGCAAGCAGTTTCCATGGAGCCTGCGTGGACTACACCTGAGGTTTTTGATTTACCCTCTTTATATCTATCTTTAGATTCCATCTTTCCACACATCATTGCAGTGTCTGAGCATTTGCAAAAAAAAAAAAAAAAAAAAAAAAAAAAAGAAAAGGNAAAAAAAAAAATCAGAGTAATAGCAGGCATCCTTCCCTTTCTTCTCTGCCAGGGAAAAATGGATTGTTCCAGCTGAAATTGCTTCTCTTGGATAAGCTGGGAGACGTTTGTATGAATTATTCCTGAGCTCAGGAATCAGCACTCGTTCCTGACACTTTGTGATCCACGTTCAGGGATGAGGGGCATGGATTGGCAAGGGAGGAGCAGCTGCAGCCCATTCTCATTGCTGGGGCAAGACATCTTCATAGAGAACTTCAAATGAAACAAGCCCAGCCATCAGCCAGAAGGAAAATCCATATTCTGAAGCAACCTCTGCATTAACTCTTCCTAGAATATGTTCATAAAAAGATTAAAATAAAAGAAGCCCAGTCGTCAGACAGAACAAAAAGACACATCCTCAGGCATCACCTGGATTAACTCGTCCTAGAACATCTTCATATAAAACTCAAAATAAAACAACCCCAGTCACCAGGGAAAAGCAGAAGCCACATTCTGAAGCACCACCTGGATTATCCCTTCCTAAAAAGTTTTCTATATTAATAAGAATGTGCTGGTTTTACACAGAAGTGTTTTACCCAGTGCTGTCAGGCCAGGCTGAATTTTTGGCCAGTTTTACACCTTTCCCTCAGCTGTGTGATTCTGCTGCGTGCTCCGGGGAAAAGAGCTGCAGGGAATATGGCAGGGATGGTAAAGAGGGGTTTCAGGGAGCTTTTGTAGCCCACCAGTGACCCCAGCACGTCAGGCAAAGCCCGTTTATAACCACACACTTCACCCACGTTCCTTATCACCACACACGTCATCCACACCAGTTATTCCCAGAGGGATGTGCCCAATTCAGGAGTCAAACACTGCTGAATCCCCTGACAGAGTAGTGATTAATGCTGTGAGAAATGCAGCTCAGAATTAGCTCCCTGCTGCACACACAGCACATGAATTATAACAGCACAATCTCTGAAATCCGGACAGCACAGCACCAGACCTCGGATAGCACAGCCCCTGAATTACCTGAGAACACAGCCCCTGAATTCCTGAGAGCACAGCCCTGAATTCCTGACAGCACAGCCCCTGAATTACCTGAGAACACAGCCCCTGAATTCCTGAGAGCACAGCCCCTGAATTACCTGAGAGCACAGCCCCTGAATTACCTGAGAGCACAGCCCCTGAATTCCTGACAGCACAGCCCCTGAATTACCTGAGAACACAGCCCCTGAATTCCTGAGAGCACAGCCCCTGAATTACCTGAGAGCACAGCCCTGAATTCCTGACAGCATAACCCCTAAATCCCTGAAAGCACAGACCCCTGAATTCCTGAATTCCTGACAGCACAGTCCATGAATCCCTACGTTACTGGCAGCACAGTCACTGAATCCCTGACAGCAAAGCACCTGAATTCCTGACAGCACAGTCCATGAAATCCTGATGGTACACGCCCTGAATTCCTGACAGCACTGCATCTTAATTCCTGAAGAGCAGAGCCACTGAATTGCTGACATCATAGCCCCTGAATTCCTGATAGCACAGTCCCTGAATCCCTGACAGCACTGGCCTTGAATCCCTGAATTCCTGACAGCATAGACCCTGAATCCCTGAAAGCACCGACCCTTAATCATTACAATCCTGGCAGCACAGTCACTGAAGCCCTGAGAGCACAGACCCTGAATTCCTGAAAGCACAGCCCCTGAATTCCTACAGTACAGCCCCTGAATCCCTGAATTCCTGACAGCACACCCCCTGAGTTCCTGACATCAGAGCCCCTGAATTCCTGACAGCACAGTCCCTTAATCCCTGAATTCCTGACAGCAAAGTACCTGAATTCCTTACAGCACAGCCCCTGAATTCCTGAATCCTTAACAGCTCAGTCCCTGAATTCCTGACAGCACAGTCCCTGAACTCCTGACATCGCCATCCCTCCTGGGAAGCAGGATGTAAATCCCCTCCAGACCCTCAGCAGCATTTCCCTGACGTGCAGTCATTAATTCCTAATCAATTCACCAGTTCATCAATTCTGTGTTTGCAACAAAGCCTCCCCTCAGTTTCACAGTGCCCTGCAAAATGACAGCTCCAGGGGATCACAGCTATCCCACAGCTGGAATTTAAGGGGGAAAAACCCAACAAGGCACCCAGGAGGGGGGAAAAACCCCAAGCAAGTGTAGGTTGCACATATTGCAGTGAATAAATCAGCCTGCAGGACTTTCTGTTCGTTCCTTGCTTAACTCATTTCTGTTGTGACATCTTGGGGTTTGTGTTGAAGCCATGAAAACTCTGGGAAAAGCCAGGATGTTTCAGACGGGAAAGCCAGAAACCTTCCAAAAATACAAACACCTAAGTAGCACTTGCCTGTAACTTCAGGATATACTGCTTTTTTTATTTATGGGTCTGAGGCACAAGTCATATATCCAAAATATAGCTCCATTTTTGAAGCGGCTGAATCCTTTTCAAGGCAATTTTTAAGATTTACACTTGCTATATTTAATAGGGCCATTAAATACCTGGACAGAGTGGACCTGGTGATTGGCAAGAACTGCCTTTTCTCCATTCCTCATCCCTTTGGATTCCCTGGAGTGGGCTGAAGTTATTCCCAGCAGCCTTTGAGTTGGGCTGATCTGGATCACCACCATGGTGATTTTGGAAATAGAAAAATGCAGAAATGCGGGCAGAGTGTGGAACAGCATCCATGGACAGTGTGTCCATCTCTGCCTCAATGCAAGAGGCTGAAAAAACCCCAACAAAACCCCACCACCACCAAACCCCCCAAAAAACAGCCCTTCTGTGCCACTGCTCCGTTTGGAAATCTTTGTGGGTTTATTTTTTAACACTCCCAGTGGGCATTGCTACTAACAGCTAATTAGCATTATTGTGGAAAAGCTCCAGAATCCAGTGGTTTAACCCCTCTCCAGGAAAGGCCAGGCCCTACTCCCAGAAGTGAAGCCTGAGGTGATAATTATCTACAATTACTGTTCCTAACTAAGCAATTGTTATTTACATTATTAATATTTGCCCCTATGCGGTGAATCACACCCGCTCCCACACATTATATCTGTTTGTGAGGAACGGAACCACCTCAGGGGAAGGCACCTGGAATCTATTAAAAAAGAGAGAGGTGAAATATATAGAAATATATATAAGAAATACAGAGAACTGGGGAACTTCTAGAGGCAAGGAAGGAGGGAGGATGCTCTGCAAAGCCAATAAATCCTCAGTACAAGTGTCAGCCAAGTGCTCCAGCCACCAAAGGGAGGGAAAGGCACCTTTCCTTCGGGAAGAGCTGCTCTGGAATTCCCTTCAAAAGATGGGAACACGTGGACGGAGGCAGCTGCAAAGCACAGCCACAGCACTGGGGCCACATCCCTGCCATCCCCGCGGAGGTGCCAGCGGAGGTGGCACCCTCGGAGCCACCCTGGCACATCCCGCAGGTCCTGCTCCATCAACTCCCGGGGCTGCTGCACTGCAGAGATGGGCAGAGCAGCAGGGACCCTCCCCGGGGAAATGCATTTACCCGGCAAAGCTGTGTGGGACTGGGGTGGCAGCAGCCAATTAAGGAACCATCAAACTTCTCTTAAAAACCTCCCTCCACAAGGCTCCCCCCTCCTGCCTGCAACCAACGTGGTAATTGTGTCTAATTTCTAAATTTTCATGCCGTTGCTGCATGTGCCTCCCCTTAATGAGATGTAAATGTGTTGCCAGTTTGTGGATTTGTTTAATTGCAGGGTAGCTAAACTGTGATTGGCCAGAAGGTTCATTTTTAAATTTATTTATTTAGCACACATGCAAGGCATTTTAAAGATCCTTTTCTCCAGCTCCAAGAGAGAGGGGAGCATATTCTATTTTCCTGTTCTGTTCAGGGTTCTGTCTCAAAGAAACCATCTGGTTTTCCATGTGTTTGCTACTGAACTTAAAAGACTTCTGCCATATTCCAAGTGTTTCAAATAACTCTGAATGCTGCCTGTTTGATTCAGGTTCCTGAGCCGGATTCTGACGCTCAGGAATCTTTGGTTCTTAGTGGACACAAGAAACACCCTCCAAGCATTTTAAAAGGCTTTTCAACAAAACAATACTCATTCACTGAGCTTTTCTCACTCACCTCCCACAAAGGCTTTTAAAAGAAAGGATGAAAGATTTGAGTACTAAACTGGGTAAGAACAGAACCATCATTACCTAGTCTAACTCCAAATAAAATCCACTAAAACGCTTGAAGGAAATACTGACTGATTTTAGTGCCTTTAACTCACTGCCACTTCAGAGTTTGCTCAAATATAGGAGAGCAGTAAGGAGTCTCCTAAATCTCAGCAAAACCTTGGAAGTGCAGATAAAAGCCTATTTTGCCCTGCAGTACCTTTACTACCAAGGATGATGACACAGAAAAGGTCTGACTTGATTTGCAGATCTCGAGACATCTGGAAGAGAGAAAATCAAACAGAACCACAGGGCCATTTCCACAAGGGCACATTTCAAACCAGAGGCAGGCAGTAAAAGCAGAAAGTTCTGGGTCTGCAGAACCCAGAGATAAATTCTCCCCCTCTGCAGCTCCTTAACAACAATTAGTCTGCGGAGAAAGTGCAGCTCTTTCAGTGCTAAGACCTCTGTATAAATAATACATTCATTTTCAGAATTTCCTCAACATTCTGGTTTCCATCAGTTTTATGGCACCTAACGCTGCTTTTATCACTTGCCTTCGTGTAATGACTCACCCAGATAATTCATGGAGGCTGGCACTCATAAATCTCCCCTCAACATCTCAGTAAAGATCTAAAGCAGCAGCATTTACCTTGGCACCAGACAGATTCATCCAGATGCTGGCACCACGGGATCCAGCACCCAGCCTCAGGAAATCCAGGATGCCTTGCCCATCCTGATGTCCTGGAGGAATATTTGAGGGTATTTCTTGTCCCCCAAAAGGACTCCTGCAGGAACAGCAGACTTGCATTTACACCTTGACGTTTCTTTTTGGGTTAGAAGACCCAAATTATTGCTCTGGACCACAAAAAGCTTAGGAAAGGTCCATTTCCCGGCAAATCTGTCTGGGATAAGGTCTGATTGCTGGTGAAAGCCATCTCCATGGGAGGAGTGAATATCTGGCTGTGCAAATCCCTTCTTTGCATCCCCAAAAAAAGAATGGAAGTTGATTTCAGCTCCAGCCGCCTGTTGCTCCAGCACAAACAGGCACAGAGGGAATCATCAGCGTGTCCCAGGACCAAGGGCATCCCTCCTCTCAGCCACTGGCAGTGACAGCCAATAACACGAGCAGCAGAGTAAAGAGAAGTGACAGCAGGGAAATAATCCAGCCTTTATCAGACACGTTATCCTGTTAAAAGCCATTTACCTTCTGCTGCCCGGTGTGTCGTTGCTCATTTGGGTTTGGAAGTGACATGTCCCCAGGTGCCATTAACGTGCCAGTGGTGAGAGGGGATTTATGGAGGGTGCACCCTGGGGAGTCGCAGCCCCGGTGGCTGAGGGCAGGGAAAGCACTTGGTGAGCTCTGTTTGTCCTCCCAGCTCCCACCCCACCCAATCCAGAGCATCCAGAAAGGACCAGGCAGCTCCACAACTGTCCCCCTTTCCCTGCAGCACAGCCTGATGATGCATTTCAGCAGCAAATACTGCCTGGGAGGAACCCAGCACTCCACAAAGTACAACGTTTGAATTCCTCCTTCTGGAGCAAAAAGGGTCTGTTCTACAACACTGAAAGAACCAGGACGACAACGTACCAGCAAATGGAACAGTCCTGTACAAAGCATGAAGAGTTATGGTGTAAAATGAGTGGGATTTTGTGCAATAATAGTGTTTTTCCAGAACCAGATTCCTGCATGTTGCATGGAACTGGATGTCCACATGGTTTGTGACAGGAAGGGTTCAGCTCTCTGCCACTTCTTTTCCTGTGTTAGATGTTAAATTTCAACTAGTGTCTTCCCTTCTCATAAGCCAAACTGACTTTAAACAGCCCTGGATTTCAAATCACAGACAAACCGTGATCTTAAAACGTTGCAGTCGTGGTGAAGATAAAAGACACTATTTATCATAAATCAAGGAGTCTTGGTAAAAGACCAAGTTATCCTGGAAGCCAGAATTACTCATCCTATCGTCTTGACTCCTACAAGTTCTGATTTAATGTAGAAACAGAGGCAATTCTGCTTCCACTGCAGAAGAAGATCAAGATTCAAACCACACCAACAGGCAACTTCCACGGGAAACTGCTCCTTGCTTGGCTGATCCCATGGAAGGTGTCCCGTTGGAATTCGTTGGTGTTTAAGGTCCCTTCCAACCCAAACCAGTGTGGCATAAGGAGGAGAGGGGCAGAGAGCCCTTAATTGAATTCAGAGCTGCCCTTTGCTGAGATCTATTCGGATGACAGACGAATTTCCATTCGTTTAA
This sequence comes from Picathartes gymnocephalus, assembly GCA_013390045.1. Taxonomy (NCBI): domain Eukaryota; kingdom Metazoa; phylum Chordata; class Aves; order Passeriformes; family Picathartidae; genus Picathartes; species Picathartes gymnocephalus. The sequence continues at coordinate 168,262 of WEKY01056782.1, read as the reverse complement.
TGTGAATCACCACCGATAATGGAAAACAATACTTATGCTAATGAAGGAGCCGAGCGAAAGCTTTGCAAATGCGGTGCCATTTGCTCGCCAGCCGGGGTGCAGCTGATTAGAAACAGCGCCGTGATTGATGCCTCCACCCTGCCCCAGCCTCCGGATGCCACCTCGGTGGGGCATCCCCATGGCATCCCTGCTTCCCACCCAGAGGTGCAGCCTGGCAGGGGAGAGGTGTCCTGAGCCAGGAGAAGGAATTCTGGGGAAGAACATGTGGGACATGGGGTGGAAACAGCAAAGGGAGCATCGGGGAAGAGGCTGAGGGGAGACTCTTTGGGGTCTGCAGCTCCTCCAGAGGGGCTCTCCAATCTCTGCTCCCTGTGACCAGGGGCAGGGTCCTGGGAATGGCTGGAGCTCTGCCAGGGGAGGGTTAGGTTGGATATTTGCACTGCCCAGGCTCCCCAGGGAATGGGCATGGCCCCGAGGCTGCCAGAGCTCCAGGAGTGTTTGGATACCGCTCCCAGGGATGCCCAGGCTGGGATTTGGGGGTGTCTGGGCAGGGCCAGGAGCTGGCCTGGATGATCCCAGAGGGTCCCTTCCAGCTCAGGATATTCTGAGATAAAATATGGAGAAGGATTTTCTGCAGGAGTGAGCAGAGAAGATCTTGTGGGCAAGGTGAATTTGTGTGGTGAGGACTCTCCTGTTGGGCAGGGGTCAGGGTGTGGGGTTTGAGGACTATACGATGGAAGGAAAGCCTCAAAAACCTGCCTGAGTGTGTAGTTTTTAAGGATTATATGATAGAAGGAGAGGCTCCAAAACCTGCCTGAGTACGTGGGGTTAAGGACACCGCAGCAGAAGGAAAGCCTCACAAATTCCCCTGTATCCACCCCAAGAAAACCCTGGGGGAACATGGAAAACACTGCTTGGCATTCATTGGATTTTTGAGAATGTTTTGTGCTACAATAGACCTGACACCCCAAACCCACAAGGGAGCCAGGAAAGAGGCACTGAGAGCAATTCCCCCAGCAAGGTGAGAGGGAATGGGGCAGGTGTGACACTGTGGGCAGGCAGAGCTCTGGAAGCACCTCAGAGCCAGGAGATAAATCAGAGGATGTGGGCAAAGCTTTGTGGAATAACCACGCTGTGGCAGGTGATTCAGAGGCACTGTCACAGCTGCTCTGGGATTTATAACCTTTCATTCTGCTGCACCATAATCGTGCTGAATTGTCTGAGAGAAGCTGCCTGAGCACGAGCTCTGGCAATGTGTTGGTTCCTTAATTTTCACACCCACTAAGGAAGATTTAAAACATTTGTTTTTAGGAAGGGGATAAGGAAGCAGGTTGATAATGGCATTCCTGGCTCGGCTAGCTGTACCCAACACTGTACTTTCATCATTTCTTGCAGTTATTACCTTTGGCTTTTAATATCTTATTATATAAATATTTGTCAAATGCAGAAGCACAGAGACTCAGAACAATATAAAGCAGCATCTCCTGCAGGTCCGGAGGTAGGGTGCCACATTACCTCAGGATTTCCCTGAATGTTTGCATTAAATTCCTGAAATTTCTAAATAGCTCCAGACACAGGGTGGTACAGGAGCAGAATCTGTTCCTCTGCTGGTTGTTTTTCCAGCAGGGCAAAGTCGTGGATAAATGAGCACTAGAGAAATGTCTGAATTAAGGAGAGTTTCCCCACTGAGAGGTGCCCACCCATGCTTTTAAGTAACGTAGCTGCACATTTCTGAGGGCAGAGGGGAGGAGGGCTCAGCAGGGGAGGGAGATGCTGCTGCGAAGGTTTGTCCTGGTTTTCCCCATTTTTTTTCCCTCCTTTCCTTTCCTTCCAACGTCGTCTCCTCCTGTGATCCATCACACGGGTTAGGCAAATCATGAACCTTAATGCAAGGGACTGGAGCAGCTTTTCTGGCTCCTGGTTGGTGTGCCAGCTCCTGTGACAGCAGCGCTGTCCAGCTGGCACCATGACCCCGCAGAGGGCGTTTGGCACAGCTCCTGGTGCTAGTGCTCCGTGGATAAATCACTGTCCCAGCAGTGTTTTGGCAGGGGCAGCAGTTTTAGGGGAAGTGCAATGCAGTTTGTGAGAGTGGCTCAGGCTAAAGGATGGCAACTTGCAGAGCCCCCTCCCTGGAGCTCTCCCAGCATCCCATGACGCCTTAGGATTTTAGCTTTTATATTTTTCAAAACCTGTGCTGCATTAGTGCGTAACTCTGAACTCCATATGGAGCGTTAGTTACTGTCTTCATGTTTTGCTCAGAGAAAACCATTCTTCTGGGCCTGAAACTCGAGGACACCCTCTGCCTCAGGCCCCAAAAAGTATAAACAAAAGTGAATTGTGGGGGAGCAAACTGGGGGTAAATGACTTCATTACCTGAAGCTGTAGTTGGAGGATTAACCCCTGATATGCAAATAGATCAAACTTATATCTGTCTGAAAAACTCGTGACCATGATCCATTTTGGGTGTGGCCCCTCTGGGAGGCTTCTGACTGCCCAAGGTGTATCTATTGAAGGCCTTTAATAAATACCTGCTTTTATTCTGTTAATCTTGTCTGGCCTCTGTTCTGGGCAGCCACTCCAAGGCATCACCCAGACCTGACACTTGGAGTCTTTGAGCAGCTCTGAGGAGATCCCACACTCATGGGCCATCGCCACAAAGACCTGCACCAAAATCCAGGTTAGAAATGCTCAGTTCCAGCCCAGGGACCACTGACTGCACCACAGCCTTGACCATCACAAGACCTTGTGCTGTTTCACTCTCTGAATCCAAACTCTGAGCAGTAGCTGCTCCAGAGCCTCAGTCCCATGTTCCTCCCTAGCACATCCTCTCAGCAGCTGGACTCTTTTACCCTTTTGTCTTCCAAGGAAAGGTTATACCAGTATGGAATTTGCATTAATCTGAACAGGCAGTGCCTGGGACTCTCTTGGGACCTTGCTCTCTGTTGAACCCATTTTTATTCATCCATCAAAAAGTATTAATTCTCCTTTTTGCATTGCTCTCTGCCTGGGGTTTTTTTGTTTTTTTTTTTTTTTTCATTATCTTTTAAAAAACTGAGGAACCCCATCCCCTTCAGCTCAAGCCACAAGATGATAAAGTTGTTTTTCCCTGCAGCTCTTTTCAATGCATCATTTAGCAGCCCTCCTCTAACATGTTCTGAAAAGCCTCTCTTATCCCAGGTGGAGGGCGGGGAAGGAGGATCTGGTGGGACTATGGAATTGAAATCCATCTTGGTTTAAATAGCTCAAGGTCAGTTCGGGATGGGAACACAACAGCAGATTTCTGGAGACTTCATTCAATGAATTGTTGATTGGAAAAGCTCTTTCAGATCCCCGTGGAGCAGAATCTGGAAGGAACGTGTTTTCCAAAAGGAGGACAGCGGGTTAGTTGTTAATGATTTCAGTAAAGCAAGAGAAGGCACATTAGGAGGTTGGTCATGAGGGTAAAAAAGGAGGCTGGCGTATTGCTCGTGAGTGGTTTGCCGAAATGAACTCCATTACGGTGTTTGCTTTCATTACAAACATCGCAGTTAATTGCGATCACCACTGAAGTGAGGAGAGGGGCCCTGCTCCTGCTCCTTCCTGTGCCTGGAAGTGTCGGGAGAGGGCCCAGGGCTGCTTTAGGGGCTGCACCAGTGGCAGAGCTGAGCCTGCCCAGCCCGGGTTTGCTGCGCTCATAACTTGAGAGGAAAGCGGGGATTTCCTCTCCAAAGGTATCCCATGGATTATTTCACAAGGATGGGCAGGAAGTCGGAGAAAAAGAACAGAGAACCTGATCCAGAGGGTGGTGAAATCATTGGCAGCTGCGCTACGGTTGTCTTTCAGCCTTGGGTTGAGCCCAAACACCTACAAATTTCGTTTCTCCGAGAGGTTTTCTTTTCACCTTTTTCCCTCTCTGTTTTCTCCCATTTCCTTTGCTGTCCCTTTCCTCTTTCACAAACTATTGATTCTCATCTTGTCTTTTATTTACTGCCAGCTCGCTCATTATGTCAGGAATGCTATCCTGAAATGCCATTCTGCTTTCTGCCTTCACAACCTTTAAATAAAGGAGAGGTTTTGCAGCTCCCTGCCTGCCAGCTGGCTGGCCACTGCCCGGGTTTATAATGCAGGATGAAAAGAGGGAATGACTGGAATGTTCCTCCAGCCCTGGGAGGTGTTCTGCTTTCATCACACAGATCCCCAGCCCAATCAGAAAATGATGACAGGGACACTTTGGGCTGAAAATCCCAGGATATATCAGGCAGATGAGAGGATTTCAGGAGTCTAACCACAGTGTGAAGGCAGGCAGAGGGAGTTATCTCCCTGTCTTTAAGGACTTAAATCCTCAAGGAATTTTGCTGCTCCTTTTGGCCCTGAAGAGGTAAATAGGGTCCTGGAAGGATAAATGGGGTCCTGAGGGGTAAATGGAGTCCTGGAAAGGTAAATTGTACCCTGGAAGAATAAATTGAGTCCTGTAAGGGTAAATGGGGTCCTGAAATGTAAATGTGGCCTCTAAAAGGGTAAATCAGGCCCCAAAATGGGAAATGGTGTCCTGAGAGGTAAATGGGGTCATGAAATGGTAAATAGGGTCCTGGAAGAGTAAAAGGGGTTCAAGGAATAAATGGGGTCCTGGGAAGGTAAAGAGGGTTCTCAGGGAATAGATGCAGTCCTGGGAAGGGTAAATGTGGCCCTGGGAGGGTAAATGGGCTCCTGGAAGTGAAAGAGGATCCCCAGGGGAGGGCTGAATTCCACGTGCTTAGATTTGAAGCTGTGGGCTCGTGGTGTGAAATCCTGCAGAGCCAGAACTCCCTGCAGCCTCCAGCTCATCCTCCCCCACCAGCCAGAGGTAAGTGCAGGTCCATGGGGGGAAACACATTTTGGGAAGGGAAGGCTGGGAGCAGCAAGGTGAATGGAAGGAGACGAAAGGAGAAGGAGGTGGTAACACTTTGATGGAAGCAGGTCAGGTTTGAACGGCAGGACCTGTCTCTGCGGGCTCCTCAGGCTCAGCTAGAGCTGCAGCCTGTGCTGGGGATTGCACTGGGAGCTGGGAGCAGATGTCCTCGGAAGGCAGTGAGCTGCTGGCAATAAAACCCAGAGTGTTTGGAGCTGCACTAACTCAGCCACGTGGGTTTTATTTCTGTGCTTTGGTCGCTGACCCCTCAATGGCACTGGAGAATGGGAGTAGATTGTATTTAGGCAGAAAATGGAGGGTGGCTGTCAAAAAATAAATAAAACAAAATGGCTAAGCCCATTTTAATTAAAGCTCAGGATGAAGTAGTTGGCTCATTCTCGTAGATGGTTCCTAAGCTCTGCTTCTCACTTTCCTGCCACTATTTGTGCCTGTGGATCTGATGCAGATAATGTTAATTCCTGGTAAGATCCTGTCTGATCAGCAGGACTGGCTGCCAGGAATTGTGCTGCTTCTCCCTCCAGTCAGTGCTCAGTTGTGGGGTGATCCTAAATCCAATGAGAACTGTGGAATTTGGATTACCTGGCTGCACAGGGCTGCTCTCAGGGAGAGAGGAGAGCACTGGAAGAGCTTTTCCAGAACTCAGGAGAGGTACTGATCAATAGGTGAAGAAAAACTGAGGAATGGGGCAGGAGGGAATGACCATAAGTGAGTTTCTGCCCAGCCAGAGGTGAAAAAAAGTCAGAGTAAAATGCTGGGTTTAGCTCAATACTTATCAAAAAACGGCCAAAAACTGGTGAGCATTTTCTCCCTGTGCTCTGCACATGAGCTCCAGCACTCGAGTGTTGTTTGTGGGAGAGGCACAGCCAGGAATCTGCAGCTGGATTGGGACACGGAGCTGCCGGTACAGAGGAGCTCTGCAGCTCCTTCGCAAGCACGCAACAGGTCGTGCATTGATTTCCCTAGGAAAAATAAATAAAAACCGTAATAAATGGAGCTGTGTGAATAACCAGCGTTTACAGGCAGCAACGTGCTGAAAATCAGAAAGCACACTTTGGGGGAAGGAAGCATTTGTTACCTTCCCAGGGGTGGAGGGAAAACAAAGGAGGAAATATATGTTTCAGGTTGAATGAAACATTGATTTGTTTTGGAGGAAGCAGGGGAGAGGGTGATCCATTCTCTTACAATTTGGCATATTTAGAAAATAAAAGATCTCAGTGATGGAAAAGAGAAGGGATTAATGTAAAAAAAGAAAAATGTCGGGAATATGGTCCATTTTTTTCTAATCTGTTTTCTTTGGTTGAAGGAATTCAGAAATTTGTTGCATCTCCGAGTCCCTCTGCACATGTCTGTCAATAAAATCTCTTCTAGCACCGCCTCCCGTTGGCTATTAAGACCATTTCCTCCCAGGAGCAGCAGTTATTTAGTGCCAGAAGAGGTTATTTAGTTAATTTCTGTGTGCATGCAGAGGACAGAGGCTGGGATATTTCAGAGCACAGGCTCCGACTCAGCCAGAATCTGAAGATATCAACAATTCGCGTCCCCACCGTGAGGATCCCTGGTGGCTGCAGGAGCTGGCAGTGGGTCATTATTCATGCTAGGGGGACTCTGTTCTCTTGTCATGCAGCTCCAGATGCCACTTATTTTTTTGTGCTTTCTGGATGCTGCTCTTGAAGGACGAGTAGCTTTTGAAGCAGACCAAGGTTAGATCTGACGACCTTTACTGGTATTTTTTTCCTTTTTTTTTTCCCTCCCCTTCTCCTCCTTTATTTTTTTTTTTTATTTCTTTTTCACAATAGATGGAGGAAATTTCTGGGTAATTCTTTCTCAGCTGGAAAGGGATAAGCAAAAGGCTCCCACGTGTCAGGAGCGTGAGAATGGCTGCGAGACACCACTGGTTGGATGAGACTTTGGGAATTGTTTCCAGCACTCAGGGAGCAGGAAAAAAAACACACCCCGGGTTTAAGTGAGGATCCTTTGAAGGTAATAAACACCCAGGGAGCCGTGTCTGAGGCAGGTAAATAAGCTGTTAACTCCTGTGGTCAGTGAGTTTTTGGAATCAGCTGCTTCCCATTCAGCTGCAGAGCTGCGCTTGGTCCTTCCTATGGATGAAGTGGTGAAGGCAGCAGGAGGGATGCAAACAGGGGAATGCACTGGAGCAAGGTGTGCTCATGTTTAGGGCTGGCAGACAAAGTGGAAATGTTGGCAAAACTGTGGAGGAATCTCGGAATGCCAGCCTGGTTCGGGTTGGAATGGGCCTTAAAGCTCATCTCGTTCCATGATCCAGGAATGTTGGTGTTTTATGGCCTCTTAAACACTGGGTAGGGGAAGAAAAATGAGGCAGCTGGGGGAAAGGAAGGACTCATGGCCAAACTTGTAATTTGGAGAGTGTGTGGAAAGCGAATATACAACTGTCATGTATTAAGGAAGGTTTGGGGTGACTTTTTAACAAGGCCTGAATATCCGGGGCTGAGCCTCAGTCCTTCAGATCTGTAGCAAAAAGTTGGTGCCAAACTGTGCCCCAGATTGAAAGGAGTCCCCCAAGAAATGAATTCTGACAGCAATTCTGTGGTGCTTTCCAGGGGTTAAATAATCCTGGTTCAGCCTGTGTCACTCTGTGACTGCTGGAAGGGCAGCACCAGGTCAGGAAGGCTCTGGGAAGCCACGAGCTGCTCTGACAGGCCCTGGCTCTAAAAAAAAAAGGCTCTGAGAATCAAGCCTGGCATTTCCCATCCTTCAATAAACACATGTTGTGTGTGGGTGAGCCACCAGCCAGCAGGAGAAGGGCGAGAAGGGACGAGAGGACACCTGAGCAGCAGCACGGGAATTATCCCAACCCCTCTGGTGCCAAGCAGCTTTGATGTGGTCCTGCCATCAGCTGGGGCTCTGAAGGCAGGCATTGCTTCAGCCCTGCAAACTGCTGCTCCCTGCAGAAAATTCATAAGGAGGCCTCGGATTCCGCCCCGCATCTGACCTGAGCAGCTAAATAGGTTACACTAAGTTTTAAGGATCGCCCCAGTTTTCCCTCTAATAGGCAATTTTTCTGCTTAATTTGCAGAACAAGCAAAAAGCTATTATGTAAAATTTATCAGCAGCAATTGACTCTCATTAGGGACTGGGAGCAGGAGGCTTTGTTGGAAGAGGGGAAGGAGCCTCCAAAGTTTCATTTACCAGCCTGAGCTTCCTGGGGTTTGCACTGACCCCTGCCCCAAACAAATTCAGCCACTGAGCCATCAACACTTCCCTGCTATTCCCACAAGAACTGTTCACAGCCAGGCTGGGGAGAACTTGAGCAGCCAGAGTTCTGCTGGAAGACTGATCCGGGCTGCAGGAAGTGCCTGCAAATTGCAGTGCTGTTATTGCAGGGCTTGAACACTGAATTTTGCCACGTTGAGGGAGCTCAGCTGCAGTGGAAATGTTGTGTTCAAGGGTGTTGGAGAGCAGCTCCGTGCTGGGGAAACGAGCTGGGTTGTGCCCATGGGATAGAGGCAAATTTGGACTTTAAAGCTCATGGGATATAGGCAAATTTGGATTTTGAAGCCCATGGGATAGGCACAAATTTGGACTTTAAAGCCCCATGGATGCCTCAGCGTGGCTCTGAACACTCCTACCTGAGATTAACACCTTTAATCAGTGCTGTATATACTGATACCCTCAAATCTGCCTCTTCTCACCACTCTTCTCGCCCAAATCTGGCAAAGGGCTGCTGTCCATGATTCCTGGAGCCTGGATCACAGCATCCTGGAGAGTTGCTCGTGTTTCCTTCATGCTGCAGCAGCATCTTTTGGCTCCAGCTGGAAGATGTGCCTTGCCCTGCGTAGGGGGACATGTAAACCATAATATTCCTTCCTGTGAGAGACATTAGGGACATGGAAATTATTACTGAAATGCTCAGATGGGGATTTTTCCTTTCCTTTTCCCCCCCACAATAAATGTTAATTATACATGAAGGTTCGCTACAGCAGAAGGGATTATAATTAATTTATATTCGAACTATAATAGATTTCACTACAAACTGCATTTCATTGCAACAAAGTGTATTACGACTGTTGTTTGCTGCCAGCAATTTACAGAAGCCAGCCACAAAGCTTTGCATCCATTAATGCAGCACTAAGGACAGCAGCAGGCAGATAAAACTGGGGAAAAAAGTAAAATAAGTCTGTTTAACTTGTGAGCAGAGACCTGGGACTTGTTGCAGAACTCGAACTAAGCTGAGAAATGCAGAGAGGACCACATGAACTGGGAAGGGAACACTGGGATCCAAATCCGTGTCTGAAAAAGCCTGGAAATTAGAATTTATTTGTCTGTTCTAAACTTCCAAAAAGTTAAAATCCTTCTGGAAACAGAATATTTTTTTCTTTTTCCAGAGCAGAATGAAGGCAGTGGTGACCATGGGGACAGGCAGAAATGTTTTATTCCTGACGTAGGGGAAAATAATTTATTTTCCTGAGCCTCTCTCCTTTTCCTGCATCACCTGCACAGTTTTCTGGGATGAGAGGCTCTCCCAGACAGGGATTATGTTTATCCAGGTAGGCTGGGCACTCCCAAACTCCCTGTCATAGGATGAGTATCAAACCAGGCAGGACATTAAAAGCATAAATGGCAAGCTGATAACTTTTAAGTGGCATTTCCTGATTTCTTACATGAACTTCTCAACTCTTCCCTCCTCGCCATCTTTTTGTGGGATCAAATCTTTGCTCCTTTGCCATCCCTGACACGTCCCAGGCTCCGCTGATTCTCTAAACGCCTCAGCCTGGGAAGAGAATAAAAAACCCTTTTAGTGCAGACAGGAGCTGCAGCCCTGCTGCCTCAGCCTGCGGAAAAGGGCAGCTTTGTCTTGTCAGGGACTCCAGCAAACAGCTCGAGAGCTGCAGCGAGCAGCTGAGAGGAAAGGTCACAGCCAGCCCTCCTGTGCTCCCTCTCCTGCTCTGCCAAGGTGTGCCCAGGCAACCTGGACTGCAGCAGAACTCAGGGACAGGCAACACAAATGTCAGTTTGCCCAAGGAAGGAGAGAATTTGGGTTTGGGATTTGGGATTTGGTTTGAGGCTGTCCCTCTGAGCAATGAAAGTCTTCCAGAGAAAGGCTTGATGGCTGATCCACTTAACAGCCAGGTCGCTGATTATGCCTTTGTCATTTGTTTTCATCAGTGCCTTGGAATTCTTCGGGTTGTTAAAACCAGGATTCCCACTTTCTCCTCCTTCTTTTGGAAGCATCACAGAACAGCTTTGCCTGGGGGGAACAGGGCTTCTTGCACCTCCTTGGGTCAGGCACTCCATCCTTTTTGGAATGGCTGGAAATCAGGATTCCCACTACCTGCCATTGCTGTGCCCGTGTCCGAGCAGTGTGGGGGTGCCTAAAAACCAGTTCTTGGCCCATACTGGGAGCTGACAGGAACCAGCACCAGGCTGAGGAGATGCCAGTCCCCCTCTAGCTCGAGGGGCTCAGCTGACTGAGGGAATTTCATGTCAGCACTTCCTCCGAGGGCTGTTAAAAGCCATGCTGATGATGCAGCTGGGGCTGCCTGTGGCACATCTGGATGCACTCGAGCTCCCTCTGTGCTGCAGAGCTGGGCCACCAAAATCCAGCAAGGCTGCACCAGCACAGCCCTCGGTGCAGCCAGCAGGACCTGTCTGAGCCCCGGGGAACGGAGCTGCCAGCTCCGGTGCTGCAGTCCCCAGCTCCTGTCTGCTTCAGCCTACCCAGATGCAGGGCAGACGAAGCCACCTCTGTCCCTGTCACCCCGTGGCAGTGCAGCAGTGTTCTCTGCACTCCCTGCTCAGGCTGCATGTTCTTGGCTTCCTGGCTATTTCAAGACTATGCTGAAGGCACTCACGGCAACTTCAGTGGACTCTGGTTTGCTTCCAAGAGCTCTCTTACACCATGCATTCTCACACTCGAGCTGTAAAATTAACAGACTGTTTTATTACACAGCCTGCATCACCCAGGAGGACCCATCCAAAAGCTGGGAGCAACAACAGAATAGCACCTTGGCAGTAAAACCCTTTTGCCAGGATTTTGCTGAAGGTGTTTGCTGAGGAGGAAGAAGCCTTCTCAGGCTTCCCAGCTCTGCTTGACACGAGATGTGGGATGGGGCATCCTGATTTGAGAGCAGCAACAAGGAGGCCCCTTCCCAGCGGATGCTGTGGGAAATGGGGCTCTGGGGGCAGCACTGCAGTGCTGCTAAATTGAGGAGATGTCATTTAGGGAGTGTCGTGACACCGCATTTATTAAAGCCTGGCACCACTTCCTCCCTGCAGACCCCACCGTGTGACTCATCTGGGTGAAATATACCCCTAAAAACTACTTTTCCTGTGCTGTCTGAATTTCCACCTCATCACAAAATGGAAATTGGGAGGTAGGGGGTCAGAAATGGCTCCCAGAAATCCCTCCTGAAGTGAGAACCCCACAGGAGCAGGCTGAGTGGGGGCGAGGCATCTGCCCCCTTCCTTGCCTCTGACTCAGCCTCTGCGATAAAAGACCTTTTCCAGAAAGCACTGGGGTGAAAATATTTCAGTTTGCTGCAGCTTTGCCGTTGCCAGCCTCACTAATTTCTGCTCTGATGTCACCAGCAGTGGCCCCATTACTGTTATTTATAGTGTTTGTGCCGTGGGCTTTGGTTGTGCTCAAGGCTCTGTCGCTGCTCTGAAGGAAAGGAAGAGCAGCTCCAACACTCCCAGGGATGCATCTCCCAGCCTGGAGTGTATTCCAGGTTCTTCATGTCACACCTGGCCTGTCTGCATCTCCCTCATGCTCCTGTCTGTGTTCCAGCAAGCTGAGCCTTCCTGAGGCTTATTTTGGTTATTTAGAGCTTGGTCTAACAAACGCAGTAAGTCATGAGACCAAGCAAATCCGATCAGGGCGCTGCAGGCGAAGGCAGCCTGCAAAGCCAGATGCAAATGCAGCCAACCAGAAACCAAAAATATATTAGTACTGAGAGAGCAGGCAATTATTCTCCCATCAGAGTCGCAGAATTTTCAGTGTGTGCGACTTCAGTGCTGCTTCAGGACAGCCAGGCTCCGTTTTTGGGTGGAAATGAGGAGAGCCAAAGTTGTTTCAAAACCCAAATCTTGCTCTTCATGGCACCCATGGGCTGCGATCAATGGATGCATTGAATGAGCACGTGGCAAAATGTGAGAAGGACTTTGCATCTGCAAACCTGAAGTGTTGAAAAATCATGAGTCAGGCTTTTTTAGCTGATCACATTCCTACTGAAATTAACCAAAAAAAGGCGATGAAGAGGCATCCATGGTTTCAGTGTTCTCCTGTAGAGCTTTAAATCTCTGGGAGTTGTGTCTGCAAGCTCTGCTGCCTGAAAGCTGAACTTCCCAGGTGATCTAATGACTCTGGCAACAAAGGCTTTTTAGAAAAAAGCACCAAATATTGTCAGGGACAGTACATCTGTAAGCACTGGAAACTCTGCAGCCCAAAATCTGTCCCAGGAGAGCTATTTGAGCACTTAAGCTGATCTGCAGCCTGAAGTGTGCACTGTCAGTGAAAAGGAGAGAGGCTTGGGCAGAAAACACGTCTGCAGCACAGGCCCTCCTGTCTTTAGGATACCACAAAACCACACAGCCTGCAACCAGTCCAAGGCGAAACATTTTTTACATTGAACTGGTGCCCTCACACATTTCCCATTTTTCTACAGCATTTCAGGAAAGAAGGCAGAAAAGAAGCAGCCCCTCAATGTGTCAATGATAAGGAATAACCATCCCTCTCCTTGCCATTGATGCCTTCTGTGGATTGAAGGCAGCATTTCCTCCCAGCCCAAGAAAATCCCATTTTGAGGGACATTTCAGAGTGATTGGTCACAACCATTAGACCTAACACAGGGTTTGTTGTGCCATCTGATTCATCTTTAGCTCTTCAAAAGACCAGCACTACAGAAACACAATCCCTGGGCTGAATCTGGGAATCAGACTGGAGGCTTTGTTAAGTGGTGTGGACAGAGTGACCCCCGGAGGCATTAATTAATCCCTTGGACCCTGAACACAGGACCCTGGGCTGTTTTTGCAGCTCTGTATCTGAGAGCTGAGCCTTTGGGCCACTGTTGTCTTTTCCCTGTGGCCCAAAGAATCCCCCAGCTGAATAAAACATTTAATAATGCTGAAGTGCCTCTAAAGATGAGGTGGTTGATGAATGAGTTCTTACTGCTGGGTTTTTTTCCCCTTTTGAGATGTGTTTGGATGCCAACTGCAATTTTAGTGCAGAGTGGTATCGATCACCACCCTGCATGTGTAATCCAGTCAGTTGTTATTCATTTCCTTATTGTTTCTCTCCTCTGAGATGATCCTTGTTGGGTACCTCGGGGGGCAGGTTAATAAAACTCTGCCTGTTTATATTAAATACTGAGGGAAGCATTATCCTTGCACAGCCCCACTCCCTTTGGCACAAAGCTCCAAGGCACTGTTCCAGCACTTCTCCTGGTGTCAGCCTGGGATTCTGCGGTGAAATATGATCCTTTCCTTTTTATTTCTGCTGAGTTTTGTGACCTGGCGTTGCTACCTGTCAGAGCAGCTGCTTTTTCCTTGAGTAATGTCACAGCACTTTTTTTTTTTTATGGGTATACTGAGATAATGATCCCTCTTCTGAATGGGAGATAAGGCTGAGACAAAGACAGAGCTGCTGGCTTTTAAGTGACATGAGAGGCTCCAGATCCTCCTGTGATGAGGCCTCTCTGTGAGGACAGAGCCATGCCATGATGATAAGAGAGGGAACAACGTGGCAGCTCTGATAGGAGCAGTGACCCCCTCAGCACTGAGAACATTGCAGGGAGAGGGCAGCAGACCCAGACCCACAGGGGTGACAGAGCAGTGCTGAACTCAGCACCTGAAGCCTCTAAATACCTTTGTAGGTACGGACAAAAATGCCTTCCTTAATTGGGATTAACACAGGCGAGAAAATGAAGTGTTAGAGCACGCTCTGGCTGTGGCTGTGCCTCCCCTTTCCCCTGGATGACGCCTTAGGATTTTAGCTTTTATGTTTTTCACATATTTGTAACCCTGCAGTTCTTTAGTGTATAACTCTACACTCCATACACAGTGTGAGCTGCTGCTCTCCCATTCTGGGCAGACACAACAATTCCTCTCCAGGCCTGGCAATCAAGGACACCTCACTGTCCCAGGCACTGAGAAATGCAAACAAAAGTGAGTTGGGGGGGAGCAAACTTGGGGTAAATGACTTCATTACCTGAAGCTGTAATTGGAAGATTAACCCCCAATATGCAAATGGACCAAACTGTGACCTGTCATCCACTTTTGGGTGTAGTCCCTGGGGGGGCTTTGTCTGCCCAAAATATACCTGAAGGCCCTTCAATAAATATAACTGTTTTTTATCCAATTAATTTTGTCTGGCCTCTGTTTTTAGGTAGTCCTGAAAAAGGCATAATGGACATGCCATACTCCGTCAGGGGCTGCACACACTGCCCCAGGCAAGGCTTCCCTGGTGCCTGTCTGGCTCCAGGGACATGTCCTGGAAAAGGATCAGCCAGGAAAAACCATCCCTGGCTGTGGCTCGGGGTGCCACCAGCAACAGCTCTGCAGCACAGGGATGCCAGGGTGGAGTGTTGTGGTCACTGCTCAGCCCCACACATGGAAAACGGCTGAGCACAGCAGGGAAGCAAAAATTTGTCCTCTGGAAGCAGGGCAGTGCAGGAGAGTGGGCACAGGGGACACTGCCAAGTGCCCATAAAGCCCAGGTTGCACAGGGAGACCATTAATATAGATTTTCAGAGAGTTTATATCCTCTTACCCTTTATTTCTGGTATTTCCTGGTTCCTTTCTCCTCTCAGAACAAAGCTGGCAGAGCCAGGAAACCCCTTCCCTGCTCACTGCACCTCTGGCCAGGTTGTGCCTGAATTCCGGGGTGAAGAACCACCAGAACATTTCCACCAGCCCTTCAGCCACCTTAGGCCACTTGTTTGGGACTTGTTTTGTGACATTGCCACGCTCTCCCCTAGCAGAGAGGGAGAAGCATTCTCATTTAATATTAATCTCCCTTCCATGGATTCAGGCTGCTTCTGACAGTGTATCAATTATTTAAACTTAAAAAAAAAAAAAAAAAATTCCAGGATTAAAGAGATTAGTTTCTTTGTTGATTTGGGTAATTCCTCCTGCTTTGGCAGCTCTGAGGCTGAGTGAAATAGAGCTCCTGAGTTGCTGTTTGCTCAGAGTTCACCCTGGCCAGGGGCAGGATGGAGATTCTGTTTCCATTTCTAACTGCCAGGTTCAGGTCTGAGTGCAAACTGGGTGTTAGCAGAGCAATCAGAGAGCTTTTAGGTGGCACTGTTGAGTGGGCAATCCCTTGCAGCACTGCACAGGGAGCACTGATGGCATGGGAGGCATCTGTCTGCAGAGTTTTACATCATAAAAGTAAATTTGAAGCAAGTATTTTCACTTTTCCTCTATGATGCTTGGCATTCCTCAGCTCCATGAATTGCCCAGTCCCTTCCACACTTGAAGTGGCTCCAGTGACAGATCAAAGACCCTCAGGTGCTGCTGTCACCGATTTAAACCACGGCTGAAGCTGCCCTGGGGTCCCCTGCAACAGTGTGGGGCTGTGCAAGAGCAGCTCACCTGCCCCACAGCCTGCAATCAGGGCTGCAGCTGACGCTGGAGAACATCTAGAAGAAAAGATTAAAAAGAATAATCAGAGAGCTTTGAACATCAAAAAGCAAACAGGTCTATAAAATATACATGAAAACACACTGAAATCTCAATGCCAGCATTATCTGCCTCCCACCCAATCGTTAATTCCGTTGTGCAGCCGAGGAATGGGAGCTCCTTAAGCGGGGTCTGGGGCTGGCTGTCCCCTTTGCTGAGGCTGCCTGAGCAGTCCAGCTCATCCCTCCAGCAGCAAGGAGTGCTTTTGTGACATCCCATAAAGGTACCTTTGCCTCAATTAGCTGCTCAGACATCCTTTCTTAATGAAGACTTTATGCCATTCACACCTAAAATCAAGCTTCTGTAATTACAAATTAATCAGGGAAAATCCTCTGCAAGGATTTTCTTACTAAATATGCACTGCTGGAAGGAATCAGAGGGCCCATTATTCTCCTGCCCAGCTGTTTCACGCTGCATGAGAGACTTTATCCATCAGCGCCAGAAACCAATCTTCCCCTGGTGCCCAGCACAGCCCCCATCAATCACCAACACCAGCAATGGTGCCAGAGCCTCATCACAGCCTTCCCCGAGCTGGAGAGAGCTGGGGATGCCCATTCCAGGGACTGAGCCTCCCCTCCTGCAGGGGAAGGGCGGTGGGAGGGGAGAGCAGGGGCAGACGTGGCATGTGCTGAAAGGTTTTCTTTTTGTTGTCTGGAAACGGAGAAGCTGCAGGAGCCGAGAGAGCCTGGCGTGAAAGGAGGGTGGGAGGAAGGTCAGGGAGGGAGGGAAGCAGAATGCCTTGGTTCGGGCACCATTATTGGTGTTCCAACGCCCAGGTCAAGCCTCGGGCTGCACGTCCTGTCCGCCTGCTGTGAACACCTCTGGAAAGGTCAGGATCATTATCCTCCTTCTCCAAAGGGAAAACCTGAGGAAGGTTTAGCTCACACGAGTCCAGCAGAGCTAGGCAGAAGTGAGGAGAGAGCTCAATTTCCCCCAAGATATAAAATAGCTCTGTGCCCCCCGGGCTGCGCTGCCTTGCCTGTATAGGAGAGGGTGGGCGTGGGATCAGAGCCACCCTGGGCAGGGAGCAGTACAAGGAATATTGGAATAAAACAGATTTCCCACAGGGCCCTGCGTGTTTTCCGTTTGCTGAGCTCTCTCTGTTGTTGTGGGTCATTGGTTGTCTTGTAGTTTTCCAACTCAAAGCTTTAATTTGTGTTCACACACACACAACAAATGTGTTCCAGCTGCACTTCATTGCTGTGGAAGGCACTGGGAACCCCAGGGAAGAGAGGTGCTTCTCCAAATGCATTTCACTTCATAAAAGGAAGGAAGGAAGGAAGGAAGGAAGGAAGGAAGGAAGGAAGGAAGGAAGGAAGGAAGGAAGGAAGGAAAAGAAAAATGTACAGAAATGCTGATTTATTTTGTGTATTTCACGCTTCATTGATTTCACTTGAATTGTTCCTAACATTTCCCTTCCAGAATTTATTCACTTGAGGTTTCTTTAAGCCTTTTTGTGGGTGGTGAGAGTTTAATCTCGAGCCGTGTGCATTGACTACGCGCAGAAATCAGGCTGAGGCTGCACAGGCAGTGGAAATGCTGCTCCTTGTCGGGTTTAAGGAGGCTGAGACCTCTGAAGCACCTTTTAGCACCTGCAGCATCACCCAGCTGTGCTCTGAGCCTGTCCCTGCCCAGTCTGATGCCACCTGCTTGTTGTGCCACTTGTGATCTTGTGATGGGATTTGAGTTCTGCTCCGGGAACTTCCTGGAGAATGGGTGAAGCCTGCAGCTGAGCAGCTGCTGGTGTTTGCAGGGCATAAATGAAGCCAGCTCAGGGCTTTGGGTGGAGCTGTGGCCTTCTCTCTTTGTCCCTCTGAACAACCTCAGGTCAAAAGAAATGGTTTTTATGTTCTAAACTGCACCCCTCATGCATGGCTTGAGTGGGAAATCCACCCAAAAAGAGATTTATCAGTCTTTTCCAAGCTTGTGCTTTAAGCAGTCTTATGTCCATAAAAAACACAAGATATTTCATAAGGAAATCCTTATTTCAAAAGGATTATATTTGCTCTGGTCAAATATTCAGCGTTTCTTGTCCAGCTGTTTGTTTCCCACCTGTTACTGCAGATCTCAATTCCACAAAACCACAGCAGAGCCCATCCCTTTTGTCATCAGGCTCCTTAAGCACAGAGAATGTGTACTTTGTCCAAAATCAGCTGGAATTAGTAGCTAAAGTCCACAGATCTTTTGAATCTCATCCCATCCTCCATCATCTAAGCAGAATAATCTTTTTTGTGGGACCTCTGCAAACGAACATTAAAGTGCCCAGGAAGGGGGTGGATGGGGCTACAATGGTAATTAAAGAGGCAAGGAAAGTTCTGTGGAATCAAATCACCTCACTCTTCCACAGATTTCTTTCCCTTAAAACAATAATCACTCTGGCTGCTGTTTTACCCTAATTGGCTCCTCGCTGACCCTGGCGAGGCAGAGAGTGATCAGCTGCTCCTTCCCTGCCTTTGTGTCCCTGCTCCCCATCCTCAGCCGGGGCAGTCTTGTGTGAAATTGTTTTCTCTGCAGAGCCGGCGCTGCCTCGGCTCTTGTAATTCCCCTGGAATAATCCTTGGCTCGGTGCTAGGCAGGCTCAGGCACCGAGGGAAGCAGAGGCACCAGCGCTCACACACACAGCCCTGGCTGCCGGGGGAGCTCGGCCAGCCCGCGCAACACGGCGGATTGGCAAATCTCCCTTTCTTCCCTTCAAAGGCTGCTCTGGAGGGAACGAGAAAAGGCTCAGGGAGCAGCCAGCCAGGGGTGAGCAGGAACAGGGGGAAAGCCCTCAGAGCAGCTGGGTTTGCAGGCAGGGCACACAGGCACCTGCCACTGGGGCAGAGCATCGGCATGCAAGCCCCGCTGGGGCAAACCTGCACCAGAAGTTCTGTCCCAGAGTGCCGAGATAATGACCTGAGTCCGTGTACCTGTGCTGAGAGAGACACGTTTAGGCCTAATGATTTCACTAAATAAGGGATCCTCATCCACGTGGCCAGGATAAGCACTGCCCTCATTTTTACAGGGACACGCAGAGGTGAGGCACAGTTCCTGGAGCAGATCTCCTCATCTGCAGCTCTACCTATGAGGTGCAAACCCAAAGGAACCCAGCTAAGATTTGTGTGTGGTCCCAAACCAGAAGGGAACACTGTGCTGGGCCCCCCACACACAAATAATTCCTTTCCCTTGCTATAGAAATGATGACAATAACACAGAGATTAAAAATTCCCAGTTCCACCTGGAGCATCTCCTCCTGAGAGGTGGCCAATTTCCAGATGTTACCGACACAGAGCCCTGGCACACAGATCACTGCTCCCTCAGGGGCTCCTTCCCGAGTTTATAGCACCTTATCAGTGTTGCACCTCGGGTTATCAGCCAGTAAACTTAAATGAGGGAGATGCTTATCCTTTGCTCTGATAATTCGGTAATTTCCTGCTGTTATTCTGCTGTGTTTGCTTCTGGACCGTGGGCAGTGCTAGCAGGAAGATGTGGGCTGATATCTGTGCTCCAGAGAGAACAGCAGTGCCCAGTTCCTAACCTGGCTGCAACCTGGTGATGCCTTCGGATTTAGCTTTTCTATTTTTCAGATCCTGTACTGCTTTAGTGAATAACTCCAAAACTCCATAGCCTGTCAGCTGCTGCTTTCCCATTTTGGTCAGACAAAACCATTCCTCTCTAGGCCTGGGAATCAAGGACACCTCACTGTCTCAGGCCCCAAGAGATGCAAACAACAGTGAATTGAGGGGGGAAACTGGGGGTAAATGACTTCATTACGTGAAGCTGTAATTGGAGGATTAACCCTTGATATGTAAATGGACCAAACTTATAATTGTCTGAAAAACTCGTGACCTTTGTCCATCTTGGGTGTAGCCCCTCGGAGGCTTTGGACTGCCCAAGGTGTACCTGTTGAAGGCCTTCAATAAATACCTGCTTTTATTCTCTTAATTTTGTCTAGCCTCTGTTCTAGGTAGCCACTCCAAGGCATCATTGGGACGTGCTGAACTTTAATGAAGTCTGATGGGGAGCTGAAAATGTTCTGTGCCTGCACCAGACAGAGCAGATCTGAACTTGAAATCAATTTGCAGGCCATCCTTTCACACGGTTTGAGACAGGAGGAACCCGGGAGCAGGGAGAGAGCAATTGCCATGTAATTATGGGGTCTGTCACTTAACATTTGTGTGTGATGGGTGTCCTAAAGTCGAGATTTGCATCATGGATATTCTAATTTGTCATGCTGACAGACAACAGAATCCCAGCTCATACAGCCATGGTAGCTAATTGAACAGACAAACCAATCAACAGATGGAGCAGATGAGGAATTTTAATGGGAAGAATTAAATATATAGAGTGACCTTGCGGTAGTGCTTAGGATAATTTTATTTAATGCCAGAACCTGAGCAGGAAATTACTTAAAAAGCACATAAAGCATGGCAAGTAATGACAATTTTGCCAGGGTTTCATGGCAGCTTTTCCCAGAGCGTTTGATCAGCTCTCACTTCAAGAAAATGGGAATGTGTGAAAATTTAACCAGGATGCATGAGCAGTGCTTGCCTTCTGCTGAGGTCAGTTCAGGCACTGAAGATTAACTCTTTCTTTGTCCATCTCTCTACTTGGTCTTAGTAGACCAAGACAAGACGAGGAAATCTTTCGTACAACCCTCAACTGTGGTTTTTGTTTTACTGCTTTGCTTCCAAAAGGTGCATTTCCTGCTCAGGAATCAGGGCCTAATAGCAGCGGGATTTACTCCTCAGCTTTGTTTCTTTAAATGTGGTGAACAGGGCAATCCATCCCCTGTCCCTCTCCTTCCCAGAGCCATCTGGGCACATCAGCTGTGATGGATCATTTCAATATCACGCCTTCTGTCCTGCAAATGGAGTTTTCCCTCCCCTTTTTTAGAGAAAAGCTGCTAATATTTGAGTTCCCATGCCAGTCCAGCAGGCCAGCAGACAGAAGGCTTCCTGACAGCCTGTTTGTGCCAGGGACATGTGACACTGCTCCTTGCTTCACTGGCCCAGACAATGAATATTGTGGAGCCAGAGCAAGGGGGATTTACAGCCTGTGGCATCATCTGGCTCCTGGGCTGGGTTCATCCCCGGGTTACTGCTCTGCAGTCCCCAGGAATTATCCCAAGCAGTGAATCTGCTCCCATGGCAGGCAGGCAAGGCTGGAATTCCATCTCTGTTCTTTTAACTCGCTCTCGGCCAAACTACACCTAAAGGGGATCAGCACCGTGCTGGGGGTTTAAGCTGAGCTTGGGTGATGCAGAGGATGAGAGGGACTGTGAGGCAGGGGTTGGGCTTCAGATCAGGACTTGTTGAGCTGCTAAATCTTCTTCAGGTAACAGAGGATGGGAACATTGCCAAGGCTGTCAGGAAAATCATTTACAGAGGGAAAGGCTGAGGGAAACTCGGGGAAGGTCCTCAGCAAAGCTTGGTGAGAGGGCAGATCAATTTTTTTGTTGAGACATTCAAGGCAAGTTACTTTAAAAAGTTACTCTGCCTGCAAAACACTGTGAAATTTAACTTTTTAAGCTCAGTCTGTTATTAGATAACTCATCAGAATGCTCTTGGAGCAGTCAGCCAGCCAATATTCCCAATCCTTATGGCAAGGAATGGGGAATGGTCTTGGCAATCCTGTATTTCATTGAATCCCTCAGCCCTGAGGGATGCAATCTCAACTCCTTAAGATAGTTACTGTTACTTTATTAATACTTTTATATGTGTTATTAATGTCATAAGGTAAATTCACTAAGGTTTTACAACCCTTCTGGTAGAGGAGTAATGAACCTGGAAGAGGTTAAATGTTCAAATTTCTAACCAGCCAAGGATTCAGGACAAATAGTTTGATGTGTGATCCACTCTCCTTTTGTTTTAGTGATGTTTTAGTTTTTTTACAGTGTTCTTAAAACCTTCTGTGCACATAAAAAAGCAGTGAAAGCACTGAAGGCCTGTGAGTGTTTCTGTCCAGGATGAAAGGTGCTCATGCACACAGTGAGCTCCCAGTGGAATCCCTGCATGGAATTCACCCGCTAGATCTCATTTGAAAGAGCCCTGGTTCCAATGGAAATCGCTGGAATTTATCAGGCTGCCAGTTTTGCTTATTTACAGGAAAATTAAGCCTTACGATGTTTGCAGTGCCTGAAAATTTGGGCACTGACAATCTGTGTGCACCTAAAAATGAAAAAGGACCTTAAATCAGAATTCCAATTGCCAGAGGAGGTGTGTGGAACAGGGAGTGAGAAGGAAATGACAGCTGTCAGATCTATCTGAACACCTCTGTGGCCTCTGAGCATCCGAGCTCTTCCAAATCACCAATTTTGGCTGCACAACCTGTCCAGGGTGGAAGCACTTCCATTGCTTCAAATTTCTTCTTCCTATGGAGAGGTAAATGAAGAGGAGGGCAGGGAGAGAGGTGTGGAGAGGCCAAATAAATCAGGACCATTTACAAAAAGGGTGGAAAATTAAAAGAGAGGAGAGGGAAAAGAGGCGAGTGCCAACGGTGGAACGAAAAATGGAGAAGTGCCATGATAAAAATGATGCAGTGTCCAGGCAGCCCAGTCCTCAGCCTTGAAAACCTCATGAGGAAAACATTACTCAGTGAAGATGAATTCCTTCAGTTAACCTTGTTCACAGCAACATCTTTGCAGGTCAGAAAATTATTGCTCTCTCACTTCCCAGCTCTCCAGTGGGCTCCTGAATATCTTTGCATATGGATGGGTAGATTGGATTGGTTTGGGCTGAGCTGAATTGGCAGAGACATTCCCTAAATCTGGGAATATTGCGCAGCATAATTCTTTTTTGATAAGAATGTAACGAGGAAAAAATCCTCCCTGAAGCAAACAAAGGGCCCACAGTGTGCTACCACCAGGCTGTTTTTCAGCTGGTGACCAGGCTGGAATCGCTGCACTGCAGCACAAGTGCCTGGAAAAATTACGAGGATTTCAGCAAAACTCTAAAGTCCCTGGAGCAAAGTTGCTTGTGAGTTCCTGCTCCATCCCCATCTGAGAGGACCCAGGGGCTTCAGGAGATTCTTTGAAGCCCTGCCAGCCCCACACTGCAGCTGTGGAAATGCTCCTTCCCTTGCCTGCTTTTCCTTGGCCATTGATGTATTTTAACTCCCAGGTTGATGCTTTGGTCTTCAGGTGGGAAGGGTCCTCCATGGGAGTTTTCGCACCCTAAAATGCAGAGATTTATTCATTTTCCTGTCATTGATGTCACCCGTGAGTGAGGGCTGCTGCTCCATCACCAACCAAACACAGCTGATGGTGTACAAGGAGAGTTCTCCACAAGGCAGAACATTCCAGCTGCTTCCAGAAAGCCAAACAGCAAAATCCTGACACTCCTCACATCTCCAGATAGAGGAGATATGGCAGACGAAGTGTCCCGTTCATCTAATGGGCTCATTCCTGCTCACCAAGGCAATTTCATCAGCAAAATAGACAAAATTGATAAAGAGAGAGCAAACCGAGCCCTGCAGCTTGGTGTTTATTGACAAGCCTTGCCCCCGGGACACCTTTCATCCCAAGGCAAACATGAGAGCCAGAATGTCCTCAGGCAATGGCTTTTAGGCAATTCCACAGCACAAGGCTCGGGGAAAAAAGGATTCTCAGCTGCTCTGAACACCGAACCTTCATTTGGGACCATAAATTCAAATTGCAGACCTTGCAGGTCACAGATCCTGACATTTCACTGAACTGGCTCTAAAAGGGGATCAGGTGTTCAGGTCTCTGAGAATCTGATGGTTCCTTGACACAGGAAAACAAAAAAAAACCCAAGTAAAAATGTCCTGTGCCACCAGTGTCCAGGGCAAAAACTGAAAAGCAAAGCCTGTATGAAGGTGCCAAGAAGCAAAAAAAATTCTCTCTGATCCTTCCAGGATCAGATTTTGTGGCTGATGAACATAGTAATAGATTGCAGAACTGTATCAGAGCTCTGGAAAAATAAAATAAAATAAAAAGAAAGAAAAGCTACATAGAGAAGCAGAAATATATGGTAATTAAAAGGGCAGCCCTGAGAAATGGAAAATGGACCTATTCTGGCTTTAATAATGTGTAAGCCTTTGTATGAACTGGCCCAGAGCCCAAAGAAATGGACTGTTGCTTCCATTTACAAGAAGACCAGGTTTGGCCCTCTGATGGCTCTATAAATAAATGCTCCATTATCTCTTACAAGTATATTTGCAATATGTTATCTGACCCTAGGTTTATTCATTCACAAATTTGGTCATCTTTTATAACAGAAGCAAGTCTCTCCCTTTCATCCAGCAATTTCAAAGTCCTGCTCACATACCGGTGCTTCCAGCTTGTTAAATGTTACTGAAAGGAAGCTGAGGCATGGAGAAAATGGAACAAATTTATCCAAATTCATGCCAGGAGTGGGGAACGGAGCCAGGAATAGGCTGGCAATGAATATACCAGGAATAATGAAAGGTCAGGATAAAAACCAGCACTCACTGGTTGGTTGGAGATGTTTCTTTACAAGGTAACCCTTCGCCAGAGGGAGTATTCTCTGTGTGTATGAAGAAAAACTGATCAAATGCACACTCTTACGTTGCTTACACTCTTCTTGGGTTACAATTTCCTTATTCTTGTCTATATTTTTCCCTGGTGTCCTACTTTATGTTGTCTCTCCCTGTAGAAGAAGGTGTGTAGCACTCAGTGATGAGAATTTCACTGGTAGCTCTGAGACACGGTGTGAATTTTACCCTCCCCAGACCTGTCATGCAGTGAAGGATGGGGATGCCTCAGATGGTCCTTTTGGCTTTATTTTTCTTGCTGAGCTTTGTCTCATGGGGAAGCATCTCACATAAAAGACTCACTGCGTGATAAAATTTGGCTTAGTTCATTAAGCACAAGGTATGATTAACGTGAACACTTCTTTAATCAGCCAAAGAAGCTGCTGCACACACTTGAAAGCTCCGTGCACTTTGAGCTCTTCTCTTCTCTTCTCTTCTCTTCTCTTCTCTTCTCTTCTCTTCTCTTCTCTTCTCTTCTCTTCTCTTCTCTTCTCTTCTCTTCTCTTCTCTTCTCTTCTCTTCTCTTCTCTTCTCTTCTCTTCTCTTCTCTTCTCTTCTTTTCTCTCTCTGTTGCTGCTCTGCCCAGGTTTGCAGGAGGGCAGACAGTTCACAGCCTCTGCACAGAATAACTCTGAGCTGTTTCGGCTCTGGATCAGAGAAACTGGAAATGAATTTGCTTTTTTTCCTGGAAGTAATTCCCTAACTTTTGCACTTCTAGCATATCTGGGCTGTTGTGCACCAAGAAAGGAATTATTCCATGAGCTGAGGTGTGAAGAGCTGTGGATGTGTGAGGTCAGATTGGCAAGACCCTGTTTCACCCAGCAAACCTCTACAATAATCAGATTAACCCAGAAAGACAACAGTTTTTATCACAGGCTGGATTACCATCTTCTTTTACGGTTCCTTCAGCTTTTAAGTAAGTTTGACACAGCAGTTGCTGTTTCCATCGTTAGTTCCAGAGAGATATGAAGAGATTTTTTTTTTTCCTGCATATTAATTCTATTTCAGTACCTGTCTTGCTATTTAAACAGAGAGTGGCCATCTCCTCTCTGTTCCATTCTTATTTCCCTGGGCTTAAAGTGAGAGCAGCCTCATCTACCCCTGGCTGCAGTAGCTCTGGGAGTTTTTTGGCCTCTCTGTGCTCACTTTGGTGGCCAAGATAAGGAGTCCCAACCTTGCTTACAATTCACTCCGGCCACTCGCTGCAGCCCAGTGCCTCTCCCTGCCAGCCCTGCTCATTAGCAATACAGATAACGAGCTATCAGCAGCTCAGTAGCCTTATCCCGGGGAGATAAAACTAATCTGTGTGCTTAGATCAGCCTTGTTCCTCCCTAATCTCACCTCGGGAAGCGCAAGGACTGCAGAAACACGGGCAGGAAGGAGGTGAGGATCCAGGGGATGGATCCCTCTGATCCCACCCTGTTTCCAGCCTGAATCCAAACTCTGATTCCACTCTCTGGTTCCACCCTCCGGGCCCCGGGGCTTGCTCTGGTTCCTGGCACATCCTTCCTGAGCCACGTGCATTTACACCGTAAGGAAATGGAATTTCACAGGAATTCCTTTGTTCAAACAAACCCATCTGCGCGGTGTCAAAAGTAACCACGCTGGGTGAAAGAACCCTCTGTACTCACAGCTTAGCTGGAACAACACTTCCCTTTTTTAAGGATTTCCTCTGTTTTCCATGTTTTGGCCTTCTTTTGTGTTTGTTTGGAGTGTTTTTCCTCAGAACAAAAGGAGCATCCACGTGCTCTGCTGGCCTTGGTGCTGATGATTCTCTTGTGGCCTTGCTCTGCTGCAAACAGTGAAAGCCATAAAAACAAAGTTCTTCAAGGTGGAGTTCCTAAACTAATTTGGTTCAAGCAGCAGCACCATCCCGCCCATACTCCTTGTACCGTCCAAGGACACCCATGATAAAGGTTTTAATATTAATTTGAGCTTGATTTTGGGGAGAAATCCAGTACAACCTGTAACCCACCCCCAGATTTCCTTGCGGGCTCACTTTGCAGTGATTAACCAAAACCCCCCAGTGATTTGATCATCTCTAAACTCAATGCCAAAAAGTCTCCTTGCCTTTGGTGGGAATTTACACCAAAGCTTTTGAGAGTTTTCTCCTTTCAGCTGTTCCATCCACGGAATGTGAGCTGAGACTGCAGAGTTATAAATGGAAAAACAAAAAGGCATCCAGTTTGTAAAATCTATGACTTAATATTGATTTTGGCCATCCCATGAATTGAAACAAGCCTCCTGTGCAGAAATCCTCCGAAGATGCCGTGTTCTCCTCTCCTCTTGACACAACACTTTATCGATCCCCATGTTTGTGCCACATGAATGATGGATTATCTCATATCAAACCTTGCAGTATTCATTTAATGCCTTTGAATAAAACATTTCTCACAGATTAACAGAGCAGTTTTAAGTGAACAACCATTTTCATCTGTTTTAAATTTTCATGGGTACTTTTCTGGAGAACAAGTACATTGTTAATAATTGAAGGGAATGAGACCTTGCTAATCTCTTTGTATTTTAATAAAGTCCTGTTGCACCCCATTCACTTATTTTTAAAATGCCAGCATTTATAAAAATTCGATACTTTTGCTGCCCTCCCTTTGAAATGAATAATCCTGAGATTACATGAGAAGGGATTATTTATGTACCAGGGAACTGGAATTTCATCGTGTTCAGAGAGCTCTAAATGTGCTTTGTGATGGATTGCATGGATGAGGGGAGGGGAGAATTCCTCACTGGAAGCAGAGAGGCACTGGAAGAGCAAGGTTGGAAAGAGAGGAGGGTGGAGGGAGGAAGGAGCAGGAGTTTAGAGGAGGATGAACAGGGAAGTGCTTTGGTCACAGAGACAGATGGGGATAGAAAAGACAACGTGTGGGGAGGTAAATACATAGATATTTGTACATAGATGAGTGCAGACAACCCTCTCATGTTTATTTCCTCTTGTTCTCCTCTTCCATCCCTCCATCTGCCTTGTTATTCCACGAGTGCCTCTTTCTCCACTTCACCTTTTGTCTTCTATCTCTCCCTCTCAATCCTTTCCTCTGCCTCAGACTCCATCTCAGATCTTCTCTGCCCTTGCCCAGAGCTGCTCAAAGCTTGCTCTGACACGGTCCCATTTCTCTTTTTCAAATATAATTGCTCCTTTACACACAGCCCCAGGATTACATGTCAAAGGAGAACAGAAAACCCAATATGGACATGATTTCTTTTATCATTAGGAGGGCAGCGGCAGCCCCTAGAATTCTCCTCTCAGAAATATTTCGTTCCGGAGAGTTTTCATTAAATTCTGTGGTCAGATAGACAGTGTTTGCTGCAGGGATCTGTCCTGGAGGCTCCCAAACCTCTGTACATTAGTCATACATGGTCAGAACAGCAAGGGAGCGAAGAGGCCTTGGCAGCAGGAGGGAAAAAAACCCCAAAGGAAAGCATTAGGTGCCCTCCTCAGAGGATGTTTGTTGAGACAGGGCTTAGTTCTCTAAGTCTGTGTTTTCAACAGCTTTTGAGCTATTCCACTTTCAGTTCTGCATCTGCTAATTGTCTTTTTTTCTCTCCTATGAAAGCTCTATATTGAGAGGGTAGAAATCAAACCCTCATAAACTGAGATCTCTGCCTCCTCCAAGGATCCCTTTGGAAACGCTGCTTCTAAATTGCTTGTTGATATTTGACCATGAGTCACCTCTGCATAAATCTTTGCCAGGTATTAAAATCATCGAAAAGATGCTGGAAAGCTGAGATGAATTGATGTGTTTGTGGGAGGAACAGAAATTGGACTGGGCAGCACAGCTTGTGTTTGGATAGACGACATTCTGTGTGAGTGATTTCAACCAACACGTTGTGAAAACCTGTTGTGGAGAGGAGCTTAAAACAGCTCTGCATGAAATCTTTAGAGGAGAAAATCACTTTTCACATTTTTAATCAAGTTGCTGCTTAGCTGTTTACTGATGAGCTCATGACGGGGGGATAGAGAAAGGCAAAATTGGTGCTTCAGAGAGATTTTTAATGGAGCTGCTGTTATCGAGCTGAGTATGTTGGGTTTGATAAGCATTTAGGGCAGGACTTCTCACACCAAATGATTCCGTACTGCTAGGAAGGGAGTGCTCAGTAGGAGCAGCCATGGATTAAATGCCTCTAATCAGGTCCCTGGCACAGGAGGAGGGTCACAGGGGGTGGTATCAGCCCCTGGCAGAGGAAGAGGGTCACAGGGGTTGGTATCAGCCCCTGGCAGAGGAAGAGGGTCACAGGAGGGTGGTATCAGCCCCTGGCACAGGAGGAGGATGCTCACAGGGGATGGTATCAACCCCTGGCACAGGAGGAGGGCCACAGGGGGTGGTATCAGCCCCTGGCACAGGAGGAGGATGCTCACAGGGGATGGTATCAGCCCCTGGCACAGGAGGAGGGTCACAGGGGATGGTATCAGCCCCTGGCACTCCTCGGATACAAAACTGGCAGTGTGAGTACCGGTGAGCTGGGAGAGTTCCCACCTGCAGGCTGCCATTGCTCCTGTCTGTGCCCCCCTTGGGTGTGCAGGAGTCACAGCTCCTTTCATTTCCTATCCCAGCCCGTGGAGCAGCACCCTCACAGAGCTGTCACATTCCACCCAAGGTGGGATTGGCAGTGGTGGGTAAAGTGATTTCGGTTTTTGTGCAGGAGAGAGAGATCACATGGAGGCTGGGCTAATCTTGGGCCATTCCCCAAGATTTCTGCTGCCTCTGTGGCACAGAGCTGTTGTGAAACTGGATTATCCCCTTCCCAGGAGCTGGAGCACCCATCTGCAGGGGCATTTCCTTGAAATTCCTCCTGGAAGCATTGCTGACTCCTGGAATGCTGTTGGGTCGTTCCCCTTTATGATGTGGTCCCCCAGTGGCTCCAGTGACAACGGGGCTGCCACATCAGCTGGAATTTTGTCCTGACCCCGTAGATTAAATGCACAGGACCAATTTTGTCTGGGGTGTGAAATTCTAACAGCCAGGGAAGTTGGATACAAGAGGAATTAATTGATGGGATAGTTCACACATGCTCCGTGCTCTTCCAGTTCAGTTGTAGTGAAAATTGGTTCCAAACACAGCCAGGCAGCACTGGATGCTTGGGAAAATGCCACCTAATTGGCATTTATTATTCCTACTGTATCTCCAATTATGGTCTTTGGCTCAGGCCTCTGCAGGCAGTGAAGGAGGTTCTCTCCCAGGGCAGTGAATATCTGGCTGGATCTCTCCTTGGAAGTGAAATAGGGGCCAGTTCCCATCATCCCATTATGCATTTGTTGAGAGCATTTGCCTTTCTCCCAGCTCAGCAGTTCAGCCCTGTCCATCCCTGGCTGCCCACTCACCTCTCAAAGGCATCACTGCCTTTGCTGCACTCCAGCCGTGACCAAAGGCTTTGCTCAGACCTCGGGAACTTCAGGCCCCTGGTAAACTCTGTGGAAATGAGGATTTAGGCTTTTTAGCAAACAAACAGCTTGTGTGGAAGTTGCCTCTATCTCTGGAGTGCTGCCCTGACCCCTTTGGCCACCGGCGGAGGGTGATGTGAGTGCAGCTCAAGCCCTTTGTACCCGTGTGACACAGGATTCCTTGGGGCTGCAGCTGGAAGTGGTGGCAGTGCTCTGTCACCTGCAGCTCTGCCCTCCTGATCAGCCTATTCTTGAAACTTCCTTGTCCCAGACTCACCTCCTTCAGCTGCTGCTCCACAAATGCACAGCCACACCTGGGCTTGCGCTCACACAACCCCAAATTCACAGGAGCCAATTCACTCTTTCTTGTCACATCTTGTTGCACTCTCATTAATTTTTACAATTTTACCAAGTGAATCCTGCAGGTTAAATCTTTCCAGCATCCAGGCTGCTGTGGGCAGTGCTGTCCTGCTGGAGTCAGACACACAATGACAAGTTCACAAGTAATACGCAAAGTATAAATATTTAGGTCTTTCTTCTTTTCTTTTCTTTTCTTTTCTTTTCTTTTCTTTTCTTTTCTTTTCATTTCTTTTCTTTTCTCTTTTTTCTTTTCTTTTTTTTCTTCTCTTTTCTCTTTTCTTTCTCATTCATATTTACATACCAAGATAGCACAAACACACTTTCATCCACAGATACTCCAGATGTGGTATTTCCACAGTCAGCCTTGCACAGGCAGACACAATCCCCCAGGATCATTAGATTTGTGTGAATTACAGTGTATAATTCACTCCAGACAGGTAAAATTACCCACACCCCTCCCTCCTCTGCTTCCCACACCCACTGCCAGTGCAGAGATCACGGAAAACACTTTTTTATTTTAACTTTACTTGAGGTGCTCTAAATTAATGAGCTGAACTTCACTCCAGGATCAGCCGAGCAGCTGTGGGAAATGTTTGGAAATCGTGTTACACTGAAGGTCTGTTATTTTTTAATATCCCCCTGTCCCCAGGTGTATTTTCCAATATGATCTCTGGGTGAGAGCCGAGCCAGCTGTAACCCTGACAACCGTGACCCAGATGGCAATCAGCAAAATGGGCTAATTGAATAATGCTGAGCTGGAAGCAGTGCTCTGCAGAACTCTGTTAGAGCCGCCAGCAGCCCAATAGCAGTTCAAAATGCTGAGTGAATTTCACATTGCCCACTGTGATCCCACACCTGGAGATGCTGGAAGGGACTTGCATGGGGACAGTAAAAGGGAAACAGCCCAGTGTGGTACTGTGTGTCTGGGAGATCTTCCTGGGATTAGAGGAATTAGATTTATTTATCCATATAAAACTCTTTGAGGCCCTTGATTAACTTAGAGATATGACTGTTCATTACAAGTATCCCTCAGACGAGTTAGAACACATGGCTGGGTATTTTTAGGGTCTTGTCTTCAGCTGAGAGGCTCCCTGATGAGGGAGGGCCACGCAGCAGGTTTGTCTTTGCCTCTTCCCTGCTGGAATTCTCTCCCAGTTGATAATGTGAAGCCTCATTTCACGTGTGATGCACGGGCTGGGGGTGAGCCCAGAATCCCAGAATGATTTGGGTTGGAAGGGACCTTAAAGCTCATTTGGTTCCACCCCCTGCCATGGGGCAAATTCCACTATCCCAGGGTGCTCCATCCTGGCCCTGGACGCTCCCAGGGATCCAGGGGCAGCCACAGCTTCTCTGGGCACCCTGAGCCAGGGCCTCCCCACCCTCCCAGGGAACAATTCCTCCCCAATATCCCATCTAAACCTGCTCTCTGACGGTTTGAAACCATCCTCCCTTGTCCTGTCATGCTCATGTAAAAAGTCCCTGTCCATCTTTCCTGTTCCCTTTCAAGGCGCCTGGAGCATCCCTGCTCCCAGGGACAGGAGGGCTGCCAGATGGGATCCCCATGGAGCTGAGCTGAACTGCACTAAAGGGCCACCACACCTCTGACAGGACACAAACAGGAGAGGTCTGAATGAGCCAGCCCACACCGAGAAACGGGACAATTATCAGGAGGGAGACAGGAATTAAAATGTTGCTTAAAAAAACGAGCATGAAGAGCTGGTTCAGGCCTTCCCACCCATGAGGCTGTGGTAAAGCACCCAGAGCTCTGTTCCCAGTGCTGGCTGAGAGCTCTGGGCACTGGGGAGTGTGGGAGGCTGTGATTCAACCCCCCCAAGGGCTTGGATCCCTGCAGGCTCTGACTCAGCCCGGCTGCAGCGAGAGGGGGAGGTTGGGAGCTGGAGGAATCATCTGCCAATGGGAAGGGACATGGACATTCTGTCATTAACCTTTGGCCAGGGTTGTTGCTGTGCAGAGACCACTCCACCACCCGATTTAGGGGGCAACTAAACAATTCAGCTTCTCCTGTAGTGCTGGATTGACTCTCGTTCTCGCCGGGGCTGAGCTGTGCCTGGGCACGGGGGCAGGATGGCTGTTTGAGGCTCCTCTTCCTCACTGCACCCAGGACGTCAGAGCTGGGACAAGAGTAGACATTAGAAAGGGACAACTGGAGCAGCAGCAGGAAGGTGCTGCAGGTGGGGAGTGTTGGGAAGAGCTCTGGGATGAACAGGGAGCCTGGAGCTGTGCGAGGAAATAGCCAAGAATGAGACCAGGCCAGTGCAAGCCTGGAGCATGCAGCAGTTTATCCCTGGTAATTCCAGCAGACAGGCACAGCCTGGTCCCTGCTTGAGAGCAGGGACCAAGGGAGCCTCACAGCTGCAGAAGTCTGGAGAGCTCTGTCCTGCACAGGATTTCAGCCGTGGTGGATGTTTGTGTGCTGCTGATCCCACCAGGTGTAACAACCCCAGGAATGCTCTGGGTGGAATCATGGTAATGGTGATCGTTACCCCTCAAATTGAGTCCATTCCTGGGAATTGCAGTACCCAGTGTGCAAAATAGTTTGAGATTCCATTCCAATGTCCATCACTAGAAAGGAGTTTGGGGTGAAAAGCCAGGATGGGGATGAAGACAGCCAGGTGTAGGGGTAGATGTGGAGGCAGGTTGATGATGTGATTTTGGCCAGGCACTCTGGGTGACGTGTGACATTTCAGAGAGCTGGAAAAATGCAGAAAGCAAACAAGGTTCGTTAATCCCAACAAAGGGCAATGTATACAGCTGCCAGCTCCTGCTCTTTCCTTTATCTTATTGTCTGAGGGTTTCTGTACCATAACCAGCTCCCCAAATTGCATAACAGAAAGAGTTTTCAAATATTAAATGGTTGAAGAGTAGGTAACAAAGTGTGGGAGCAAAGCTCTGTGACACAGACACTTCCAGGTCCTGCTCCTGTCTGATTTGGAGCTGCAGAGCTGTATCCAGGGTTGTGGCTAAGCTAAGCTCAAACTAAGCCCACCCCAGGCTGTGCCCAGAGTAAAACCTGCCAGGAGGAGCTCCACAGGCAGAGGAGCAGCTTGGAGAAGCAGCTGACATGGAAAAGTACAGGCAGCACTTGCAGAGGTGCCAAATCATCTCTCCAGGCTATTTCAGTTCAGGCACTGGGGAGCAAAACCAGGATCCCTCACAATAACCTGGATATGGATGATAATTCATCCAGGGGGGCTCTCCCTCTCTTCTCAGGGCCAGGCTGTTGGCCCACACAGAATATTAAAAGAAGAATATTCAGGTACAAATTTATTTTTAAAAGTGGAACGGTCTGTCCCTCTTTGTGGAAAGGTCCTTTTTTGAATGCCCTGAACAGAAAAAGATCCAGGCTTACCTGTGGATCCTGGAGACAGCTCTCTCACTTGGAGGAGCTTGGTTTCTTTCTTGCTGTGTAATAAAAGCTGGGCAAACACGAGTGTTGCTCAGCCAGGGATGATTTAATATTTAACAAGCCTAGTCAGAGTTATTATCAAAGTCAGGAGCACCTTGGGAGGATCTGTTTCATATCCTGCCCCAGGACTGTGCCGTGCTGTGTCTCGAGGCAGGGGTGGGATGCTGGATGGAGATCTGTGCACTCCACATCCCCTGGGCTTTGAGTCCCGGCTCGGCATGGTCAGAGGAGGTGATGTGACTGATTCATTTGTGAGAGGAGGTGATGTGACTGATTCATTTGTGCACAGAGGAAAGGAGGTGCAGAAGTCCAGCTGTTCTCATCTTGAGCTAATTCAGTGCGGATCTGTGAACTGAGAGTGTGAGCACAGAAACCCTGACACCTTCCCAGGAGCTCAGGAGTGCTCTCCTCTGCGGCTGTTCCTGCTCTGGTCCAGCCAGCACGGAGAAACTCCTGCTTTGGTGCAAGGACCAGCCTGAGAACAGGTGCTGCTTCAGGAGTTTCCTGCTACATGAGCCTGGAGTTCATCTCCTGCTGGTGTTTAACAGCTCTGCTGGCTCCAGCACCACTGGGATCTTCCTTGAGGCTGGAGAATCTCCATGGAGACCCCTGACACGCCTGTGCACCCTCAGCCCCGGCATTAATCCTGTTGCAATGTACCACAAAGTCAGCTTGAGCTGGGAGGAGAGATCAAATAAATATGAAAACTGCTCCCAGAGGAGGTAAATATTTGCCAGGCAAGCAGAAAGAAAAGCAATAATATACCATGTAAGCTACTTCCTTTTATTAGCTCAGCTCCCTTTTTTTTCCCCTTGTAAAGCAGTGTTTTGTTGTTATATTAATCTTCACTGCGAAGCAATTTAAAGCAGGGACAGTTGTCAGAGCGTTATTAAGAACACGTGTTTAATTAGGGCTGCCTTTGCATCCATTTGAGAGGGAAATGGAACAGGACTCACTCCCCCTGCCCCAGCAAAGCCTTGGGAAGGAAGGAAGGAAGGAAGGAAGGAAGGAAGGAAGGAAGGAAGGAAGAGAGAAAACAGCCTGCAAGCTCCACTAGGCAAGCAGTGACAGATTTNGAACAGGACGCACTCCCCCTGCCCCAGCAAAGCGGAAGGAAGGAAGGAAGGAAGGAAGGAAGGAAGGAAGGAAGGAGCAGGCAGCAAGGTATGGCTGTCTTGGGGTTTTTCAGTGATCTCTGCCTTGAGAGCCTCCATCCTGGCTTCTTTCCCCTCAGAAAATAATTTGAAATTCTGCAAAGAGACCATGAGCAACTATTAATTATCATTAGCAATTTGCCATTCCAGGCCAGGCTTTCATCTGGGAATCTCAGAGCGGTTTTACAAATGCTAATTAATTGAGACTACTTCATGAAGAAGTCTGTTAAACTCATTTTCCAGGGGTAAATCAAGGCTGAGAGATAGGGAGCTGCTTGCTGGAGTCAAAGGTAGTGCTGCCAGTGGCACCAAGGCCTTTCAGGACACAAATTGTGTTTTTTCTACCACAGTCTCCCACTTTCCCTTCATCCCCTGACACTTGCACAAGGCCACACCAGGAGGTGACAAAAACAGCTGCCAAAGCTTTGGCCTTGCCCATTTCTTGGTGTTCACAAGGTTAGGCTCACTAAAAATGATAAAATACAGGGGTTTAGCTGCAGCCACATTGCCAGGGTTTGATGGGAGCTACAGGGTTGCTCTGAGCATCTTTTGTTCTCCCTTGAACACTCACTGCTGGTCCCTGCCAGCACTTTGGCTCCATTCAGAACAGCTCTGACAATCTCATGCCTCCCTTTCTCCAGGTATCTCGGTGTTTCCCTGTCTCCTCAGATTGCTGTGTCTGATTGTCTCATCTGGGCACCATTTCTTCTGTATTTATGTAGCCATTTACCGAGGCAGCCAGCAGTGAATTAATCATGATGTCTCCAGTCTCTGCTGGGAAAGGCATCGACTCACATTCCAGCCCAGGAGGCCAAGAGCTTGTTTGTTACCTGATAAAACCAAACTTCATTTGGGGCTGCCCAGGATGTCAGGGGTGCTGTAATGAATGAGCTGCAGGAGTGATGGAGGGCGGGGCCAGCTCTGCTCCAGCGCAAGGAAACGCAGTTTGTGTTTGGGGCTGGGCTCTGTGCAGGGCTGCACACCATCCCAGCCGGGTTTGGGGTGGGAGGGACCCTGAAGATCAATTCCAACCCCCTGTCGTGGGCAGGGACACCTTCCCCCAACCCTGCTTGCTCAGAATTCCATCCAACCCAGCCTTGGATGCTCCCAGGGATGGGGCAGCCACACCCTGGACATTCTGCAGGGAAGTGCCCACAGTAATAAATCCACAAGGACTGAGAGAAACAGAACTAAATTCTCCCCAGCAGCCCTTTCTCTTCTCCATGCCTTGCCTATTCCATCATGTGCTTTTTGAAAATTAGAAATTTCAATAGAGTCAAGCCTCACTCTCCATTTAGCAGAGCCCATTTTCCCCCGGGAGTACATTCCCTGAAAGGTCTGCCTGTTCAGTCCCATAAATTATCCCCAGGCTCAGGCTATCTGGTGAGTTAATCAGGTTTACAGCAATGTCATGTCACTTAGAAGTTCAAAGCTGTCCAAGCCTACCTGTGAATCCAAATTCCAGTGAGCAGTGGGAGATATTGTAGCAGAATCTGTTCTACATGCTAGAAATAGTAAAAAAACAAAAAAAAACCCAAAAAAAAACCCCAACCAACTAAAACCCCAAACAAACAAAAACAAAAAGCCAACCAAACAAACAAACCAACCAAACAAACAACAAAAAAACCCCACCAAACATAAATCCTCAACTTACAAGTGCTTTGAAATATAAGGAGTTCTGAGATAGTCTAAAAAAATCTGGACTCTGACTATTTGAGGCTTTCCCTTCATTATGAGAATTAACAGTCTAATTAGGTATTATCTGAGAATTATCCATAAATGCTCATCACAACATGATATTTGCTAAGCGATAATTAGGCCATGAAAGGAGCTCAAATAATACCTTTGTCTAGAAAATTAAAAGCCCTGCCTTGGGTTTCTACAGCACCATGCCGAGGGGGTAATAGGGTTTAAAATTGCAGTAAATTGCAGTTAGACCAAACCTCAGTCCCCTCAAGTGTAAGGAAGCTACAGAAGGAGAGAGAATCAGGGCTCTTTTCCTAAAAAAAGGCAGGACAAGGCACCAGGTCCATTCACAGGAGCAGCACCTGGGCACTAAAACTTCACCCACATTTTTCCTTTGAGTTGAAATCCCTGTTTTCCAAACTCAGGCTCTCCTCAGAAGTACAGGACTCTTCTTCTTTAACTTGGGTTGGGTGGAATGAGAGTTCCTGAGGATGGAAATGATTTCTAGGGGATAAAGTTAATTTTGCTTTGGTTTGCAATGTTTCAGAATTCCCCTGATGAGCACAGCAGGATCTTTTGTATTAATTTATCATCGTTAGAGATTTTGAGCTGACCCTAAGGAAGACAAACATGCAAATTGCTTTGAATTCCTTATTTCCATTAGATTCTATCCAGAAACACAGGGCACAAGAACATTTGGGACAAAGTTTTGCTGCACAGGATAAAATACTGAGTGTAGCAGAAAAGTCCATTTCTGGCATCCTGTCTGAGACCCAGGCTGTACTAAAAGCTTCCTGTGTCCTAGTGCCTGGCACTTTATGGCATTTTCAGGAATAAAGTAGCATTTGACCTCTGGAAATAGAAAAGAAACAAGAGTGTACTGCTGATGGGACGCTTCCTTACTCCTCTCCCCAGTTTTTTATATTTCCATTTTATTTTCACCTCTATTTTCTTCTGTGCAGCCAAAGCTTGAAATGGATATTTTGGTGCATTCGGGGCAATATTTTTTTTGCTGTCTCTGGGTTCTTTGCAGAGGGAGTGTAAAGGAGGAGCA
Organism: Picathartes gymnocephalus; assembly: GCA_013390045.1. Taxonomy (NCBI): domain Eukaryota; kingdom Metazoa; phylum Chordata; class Aves; order Passeriformes; family Picathartidae; genus Picathartes; species Picathartes gymnocephalus. Next base: position 131,152 of record WEKY01056782.1, on the reverse strand, counting down.
GCAATACCAGAGGGAGCTACAGCCCCTGGCATGATCCACCCTGTGCAGCAGCTGACATGTCCTGGAATCCTCCTGCCTGGAATGTTTTCCTGGGTAAAGTAGAGCATTCCTGGTCACTCTGCTTTGAGCTCTGATTTCCCATGGATGAGACCTAGCTCTCATCTTGCCTCCTGTTTGATGGCTCCTTGAGCACTCTGCTTACCCAGGGGGGGAGGAAAACGCACTTTCCAGCAGAGACGTCCATGGAAATTCAGGCTTTGTGAGCTGTGAAGGCTCATCGTTAGGTCAGAACTGATGAAAGGTGGTGGTGTGGCAGCTGAAACTCTCTGCAGGAGGGGAACAAATGCTCACACCACACCTTGTACCATCAGGATGCCTCAAACCTCCCACTCTGGGCTCTGCTGCTGAGAAACTGCTCCCATTTCCAGCAAAAACAGTGGAGTGGAGTGGGAATTTCTGGCTGTAGAGACGTCTCTGTTCTCACTGGGATTGAGCCTCAGCAAACTCAGTTCATGCCATTGCCCCACCGCCACCAGTCAGTGACAATCTGGATTTATTCAGGGTTGGGACCTGCTTTTTTCCAGCTTGGAGAAGGTGACATTTGGGACTCTGGCATCTGGGACACTGTGAAAGTTCCATCCCATTAGGAAATAACAGAGCTGAGGGAAGAAGACAATTTGTCTGAAAGAAAAAAAAATAGTGTTTGAGAGCATCACTGCTGTTTAAATCTGTGCATAAATTGCAATATAAACATCTCAAACAAATGTAAAAAATGTTTTTATTCAGGTTCCCCTCTCAGCCTCTTTATTGTAGGTTTTGAATGCTAATGTGCAGAGAGGACAAAGGAGGTGACTTAAACCTGCCACTGCCTGGTGAACTCAGGGTTTTATATCAGGAGTCCTCTGCCCAGAAGGGATTGTAAAGAAAATGTGTTTCTGTGCTGTGATCCATGAAGGATCTGTGCTGTGCTTGTTCACTTCACAGAGGTAAACATCTCCGTGGTGAGGACAGTGCCATGCTGATAACATTAAAACTGGGTTAAAAGGCTTGTTCTGAGGATGTTTAGAAAGCCCAGTCCTATTTCAGTCACACAGCCAGACCAGCTCGGGCTGTTCAGATCTTTATCCTGCCCAAGATTTGCAGAGGAGGCTACAGGTGAAATCATAGTTATTAAAGGACCTTGCAGCTGAGAGCTGCTCCCCAAAAGTGTGATGAAAAACCCCTTGCCCTGGTGAGCTGTGGGCACATTTGCAGGTTTGTGTGCTCCAGCCCTGTAACCTGTGCCTGACCCGCTCCTGGCTGAGGCAGGAATGTCTCACAAGTGCTCTGGGCACAGCAAAAACATCATTTCTGCTGTTTGAGCTAAGCTGCCCGATTAAAAGTGCAGTGCCTCAGGGGCTGCTCTTAAGGAGCAATCTGCCTGCTGAGCAGCCACATCCCACAGCAGGACCAGGGCAGTGCTCTGAGGGACACAACATCCTAAACCTCTCCAGCTGCTCTGCAGGAGGGTCACCCTCCAGCCAAGGTGTTCTGGCCAACCTGTTCCTGCACACCCCTCCCAGCCTGGCGTCAGTATAAATCCCAGAGCCACTTTTGCAGCCCTTGTTTCATGTCTTGCTGCTATCTCAGCCAGGTTTCTCTGGTGAATCCTGGGTTTTGCACTTCCCACCACAGAATTTTCCATATTCCAGCCCTCTGGGCTCTAGAGAAGAATTCCACGGCTCTGCAGTGGCGCAGCACCCTCAATACCCAGCCTTCCTTCCTCTGCAGCTCCTGCCAGTCCCAGAGCTGGCTTTTGGGGTGCTGCCCTCAGCCTGGGCTCTCAGGCTGGGCCATCAGGCAGCTCTAGATGTGTGACTGCAGACAGAAATCCCACACAGGAGCAGTGGGGACCACCTGTGCCTTGCGGGATTCTCCAGAGCTGGGAGAAATTTCCCTCCACTGCCACCCGTGTGCTGTGTCCCCTCCCTGATATCTTGGTTTCAAAGTGGAAGACAGAGATAAGAAGCAAGACGTTCCTGCTCTGCCTGCCTTCCAAGGACTCTAAATCTGCCAAGCAAGATTTGGGATGGTTTGACCTTGGTTCCTGATTTCCAGCAGGACAAAAGTACAAGATTCCCCCCTCATCAAGTCCCACTGTCTGAAACCACAGGGGTCAGTGAGTAAAGAATGACCTTCACTCTTCACTCAGCTCAAGCCCTGTTATCACTTCCCATTTCTTGGAATCTCCATCCCCACCTTACCTCTGTTTTCTTTTTTCAGACTTCACAAACCAGGCCGTGGCACTGAGCTTTGGAGGCAGAGTCCCTGGAGGATTATTAACACCAATAATGGAGAGCACAACTCTGTGAGCACGAGGAGATTGCTAAACTCATTAATTTTATTCGTATTAGGAAATTAATGTGCAGAAAGACAATGCCAGCCTGGAAGTAATTGCTTTTTGGTTTTAAAACATTAAGTGGAAAAGTTAAAAGTCATTTCCAGCTGCTGCTTTCTCCTCTCCTCTCCCTCACTCCCCCCTTCCTCCTCACAATCTTCCTGTCTCTTATTTGTGTTTCACAAGAATTGAGCTTATTTTTTTCTCCCACCTCTGCTTCATTACGAGTCATTATATTTCATCATTACAGGACTTTGGTCATATTTCATTGCTTTCCTATTATGTTTTCATCATTCTTTCTCCTGGTATTGTTGCACAGGGTAGGGCCAGGCAGAGGATCCAGGCAGCTCAGCTCTGTTGGGATAATGAGCAGCCACATCTCTGCCCATTTTGGAGCCAGCAGATGCAATTTTTTGTCCCTGTTTCCTCTCACTGGCTACACCACCTCTTGCAGGCAATGGGATGTTCCTGGATTCCACCTTAATGCCTTGGGAAAACATAAAAACCATTTCATGCCCTCTTTAGGGTTTAAATAGCTGCTTTTCTTGTAGGCTTTGGAATGTCGGAGGAGGGGAGGTTATTGAATAAAATAATTGGAGTTCTGACCAGCCTAATGCATGCTGAACACTGCCTGGCACTGTGGGCTCTGTGCTCTTGGAGGGGATATTCAAAATTTACATTGCAAAGAGAGATCCTGCCACGTCAGGCTTGTAATGCCCTGGTCCTGGACTAACCCCAGATGTTCTTTTGGGGTTGATAACGCTGTCACAAGGCCAGGACTGAGCCCAACTCATGGTCTTTGTGACCTGACTCCTTAGGTCAGGTTTATGCAGAAGAATTGTGTAGTTTGGTTGTCAGTGTTCTGGCACTGGCTCAGGTGACACGGGTTGTGCTCCGTGGCAGCCAGAGGAGCAGCAGGAGCCCTCAGACCCAGCCCTGGCACGTGCCAGGGCCTAATTGGCACAACTGGCCCTTGAATGCTAATTGGGTTCCTCATTAGCTGGCCTCAGGATTGGGCACAGGAACAGCAGAAGAAGAAGGAGCAGTGCCCAAATCCATTGGAAGGGTCTCTGTCCTATCTAAACGCCTGGAAAGAGGGATCTTCCCTCTAATTCTTTACCTTTTCCAGTAGCTTAGGGCATGCTCAGTATTTACATTGGTTCCTTTCAAAATCCTCTAGACATTTATTTTATCTAGCAGTGAATCCCACAGTAAATCATGCATTTAAAAAAAAAAAGGCAATTCTTTACCTCTATCCATCAAAAATGTGCTGCTCTTTCCTCACTCCCTTCCCCCATTATTTTATTTTATTTTATTTTATTTTATTTTATTTTACGCACTCACAAGTTCTCACACCCTCCTGGTGAGGTGCTGGTGCCGGGTGGGTGAGGAGGGGTCTTTTTGGAGCCTGTCGTGTTCAGAGAACTCTGCCCCAGTGAAAGATGAGTGTGCACAGGTCCAGCTGCCTTCTGTCGTCCCAGCCAATGTGTTTCTGTGCACTTGGCCACTGGGGAATTTTATATTTCTATAAACATTTCCATACGTGAAAAAATGCCGTGCAGAAAGAGCCTGGCTCCTCTTTCATCTGCAGAGGGAGCTCCGAGGGCCAGGGAAATCCTGGCTCTGGCTTTTCTCCACAGTCCTGCAGGTTTATCACATCTCAGACCATGCTCTGAATGTCAGAAGCCTAAAAACACCTGCAGTAAAAAAAAAAAAAAAAAATCCCACTGGAACAATTCCCAAGCAAACTCCCTTGCTTTTCTGTGCTTTAAACATCTTCCAGTGACTGCTGCCAGCAGCCTCCCCTCCCTTCCCCTTCCCTCCCCTCCCGCCCTGCAGCTCCAGCAATAAAATGCAACATTCCAGCAAGAGATAACATCACCCTACTTTGCATATATTGGGGATGTGGTGATAAGGCAGGCATTCAGACAGCCTGGGATTCCCAGTGGGTTAGGGCAGGAAAGGCAGCTGGAATGGAATCTGGAAATGGAGCTCGTGTTCCCAGCACACGGCACAGCCCCGGGATGGTGCAGAGCCACAGCCACGCTTCCTTGTCAGTCTGGGCATGTGTTTCCTGCAGAAAGACTCTCCCCCTTTGGAAATATTTTCTCTGATTGTGATTCCTCTCAGCAGTTTCTCGCTGACCTTTGAGCTCAGAAAGCCCTTAAGTACCACGGAAAAGGAAAGCAAAATATTTGTAGTGATAAATTTCCACCCTTGCTGGCGACTCAGTGTTAGTCCTATTTTTGTAGCATTTTCAGGCTCTAATGGATTAAAAATGGACCTTGTTTCTGATATCTTTGACTCCTCTGTGCTTTGGAGAGCCTGGCTGCAGATCTAGAGCAGAGTGGCTGATGGAGGAAAGAGAGATTGTCCCAACAGTGATGCAGCTCCACAAAGGGACAGGGGACACCCAGGGGACACCCAGGGGACACCCAGGGGACACCCAGGGACTGAGAACATCCTGGGCAGCACTGTGGTTTTCCACAGGCAGATGCTGGAATCCTGAGAATTAAAGGATGGGCTTAGATAGCCAGCAAAGAGCCCAGCTGGGACAAGGCTCACCTGAGTGTTTGCTGTGCTCTGCCTGGATTCTTCCCCCTCATTTTAAACCCTCCCCACAGTCCCAGCCAGATGTGGAATATTTTCCCCTGCCGGGCTGGCAGAGTGCTGCTCTGAGGTCCGCTGCTTGCCACGCCAGTGCTGGCTGGATTTCAGTGACAGATGACATTTTCCCAGTGCTGGTTTAGAAGCAGCTTTTATTAAAGCTTTCTCCTTGAGCAGAAGGACATCCATTAAGAGCGGGGAGCCGGGATGCTTCGACACCGTCCCGGTGATTGACAAAGAACGTTCCAGGTCCTGCTCCACAGAGCACAGCAGGAGCCAAGCCATGCAAAACATCTCCTCTCCTTGCATCCTCGGCTCTGTCTTAGCCAGCACTTGGCCCAAATATTCTCCCTTTGCTGTCATTCAGAGCAGTGCTGCTGGAGCTATTTCTGTCTCTGTTCAGCTCCTCTCTTGGCTTCCTTCTTGCTGCTCCTTAGCAAGCAGACAAACCATCACAAAAATAGCCAGCTCCCTGCCTTCTGTTGGGAGCACCTTGCATGGGCGTTCATTTTCGGCAGTAATTTTCCTGTTTTATTGATGAACCACTTACGTTTCGATTCCCTGGCTCCATCCATCTATCTCTGCGTGGTGGGTAGGAAAGGAGGAGTGGCACAGGAACACGTGCAGCACCTGGACTGTGGATATACATTATGTTTGTATGCATGCACACACCTCTAGATGCCTCTCAGTCTGTCAGGAGCATTATATGACAATACAATGATTTGTTAATACATATTTGATGCTTTTCTGTGCAATGCCAATATGGTTTTTTTTTCCTTCAGGTGAATTCCCGCACCCAACCACCTCCCTTCCCTCCAGCCAGACGACTGTTTTAAGCTCTGCCACTCCGTGTACCACGAACGAGAGGTAACTAGGGAGCCAGAGAATCGAGGGAGGCAGCTGGGAGATTATTAATGTTGAAAATATCAGCAAGCATCAGCCCTTTGATCACCAGGCATGTTTACAAAGGGACCTTTCCTCGGCACACACCCCGCCGAGCTCGTTGGCATTCAGTGCATGCCACAGCAGCTGCTCCTGTCTCCTGCTCCATGCCTGTCCAGAGAGAGGCTGGAAAACGAACGACAGGTAGATAAATAAAGAGAGAAAGCCGGGCTGTTGTCACAGATAAATGCAGGTTTATGCAGATGCAGCCTGACCAGAGGTGGGGAGGGAGAGGTCACGTTGGCAGGCTGAGATTGGCCCCTCTCCAGAGGGTCTGGGAAGCTGCCTGGGAGTTGGGAAGGGAAAGGGGACAGGTGGGACACTGGGGACACCGTTAGCTGGGCCTGGTGGCCACTTCCAGCCCTGCTTCACTTTCCCCTTTCACCCCACCTGCAGCCACACCTGTGCCCGTCGCTGCCGGAGAACATTTGTGCTCCCCAGCTCATGGTTTGGCTGTGCTGATGCTGATCAAGGCCTCTGGGCCCTTCCAAAATAGAAATAACAAAGAGCACCAGCGTGCTCTGGGCTGCAGCCTCATCTGGGTCCTCACCTGAATCTGCTTCCAAACAATTCTCCGAGGGAGAGAGTTTGAACCACAACCAAAAACTGTCCCAGTCCCATCACCCCCAGTCTGGCCTGAAGATATTGATAAAATTTCCAGGTGATTGTTTGGGTTTGGTTTCATTTTTCTTCTTCTTTTTGTTTTCCCCATGGGAAACTACTATATGAGTGATGGATTTTTTTTTTTTCCCTTTTTTAAACAAGGAACCAGCCACATCCAGCAAGGCAGTGGCTGCACTTTAACCCTTCAGGTGTGCTGTGCCTGGCAGAACAGCCCTGGAGCTGGGGCTGGCCCGGTGGAAGCCATTCCCTGGCTGAGCCTGCCAGATGCTTATCTGTGTAAAATACTAATAACTGTGTAAATACTAATAATTAATAATAATGGCTGAGCAGCTGTCTGCAGCTCTGCCCCGCTCGGTGCCATCCACGCTGGCTCTGGGCTGAATCCTCACCTGGGTCCTCATCTGAACCTTCTTCCAAACAATCCTCCTTGAGACAGAATCTGAACCCCTGAAAAACAATGACTCTCAGTCCCATCACTGCCAGCCTGCCCTGCAGATATTGATAAATTCTTGTGTGGTTGTTTGGGTTTTATTTTTCCATTGTTTTCCCCCATGGGAAACCACTGTATGACTCTGATGGGTTGTTGGGTGGTTTTTTTTCCCTTTTTAAAGCAGGACCCAGCCACATCCAGCAAGGCAGTGGCTGCACTTCAGCACTCCAGAGGAGCCCTGGAGCAGGGGCTGGCCCTTCGCTGGCCGAGCCTGCCGGCTGCTGATGGCAGTGCACACGGTAATAACTGGTAATAATGGCTGGGTGGCCGCCTGCAGCTCTGCCACCCGCGCTGGCAGCAGTGCAGGGGGTGGCTCCGTGTTGCCCAAACAGCATTTGCAGGCTTTTGTTCTGCGCGAGTGCAGCTGCTGGGAGCAGCCCCGGGCCAGCCCCTCTGCGCTCGCTGCTGTGGAGAAGGGACATCCCTGGCCTTGCTCTGAGTGCTTCGGGAGGACAAACACCCACAGAATAAAAATTCTGATCCACAAAATAAAAATTCCGGGAGCAGGAAGCAAGGAGAAGGAATGAGTCACCCATGCCAGGGGCTGCTGATTCCCACCTCTCTCCTGTGCCATCCCGTCTGTGTTTTTCTCTATCCCTCTTTTATTGACACAAGACCTTTTTATAACTTTAATCCCCTTTTTCCTTTGCCTTTCCCTCACAAGCAGAGGCAGTTTTATAGGTTTGGATTCTCCATGTCATGCATGGAAACACCTGTGCACAGAAATGCGCACACAAGCTGTTTTTATGGATTTTTGTAACTTTTGTGTGTTTCTGCCTTGTGGTTGAGAAGGTTTCTATGACTTTAGTTATATTTATCATTATATTGCATATGTAATATGTTATATAGTATATATAATATTGTTATATTGCCTATAATAAATTTATATTATTATATTAATTATATTAATTTATATTATATTCTATTACTTTATATTACTTTTTTATATTATATAAATAGTCTCTCCCATACACACTCAGCCTTCTTTTTCTTCAGTTCTGTCACTCAGAAGGAGGTCCTGCTCTTTTTGAAAGGTAAAAATGGTGGGATTTTCCTACCTTTACTTTACTAAAGTCAAATTAAAAGATCCCTTTCTTGTGTTTAGCCCTAAGGGATGGAAAATGCTTTAGTTTAAATGCAATTATTGGACTCAGCAGAGATAAATGGATGGATATAATGGTAAATGTAACATTTGTGATATACAAGAGATCACCTAAATAATCAGCTGGCTCCTTCTTACCTTCAAAGAAAGGTTCTGTTCCCTCTTGTTGTTTACTTCTGGAAGAAATAAAATGTCAAAGCAACAGGAGAATTTGTGGTGATATCATTTGTTTTTCTGCTTTTCCAAAAACGAAAAATGTGAGTAAACACAAAGAAAAGCTCGTTTTTTGTAGATCAGATAGTATTTTGCTTTGCAGCAACTTTGTTCTCTTCAGGTTTTTCAATTTTAGTTAGACCCAAACAAACAAAGAAGTAAGAAAAGAAATTTTTAAAAAGCATTTGAAGGAAATTGGGGAAGAGAGGGAAGCATCTTTCCCTCAAGATTTTGGCAGAAAGAGTAATAACCCCATTTTTTAACCAGTTTGTCCATAGAATCTTTATCCTGTCCTACATTCTTTGTACCTCTACTAATCACCTGCTGCAGAATTAATGAAAAGTTCTTAACCTTGTACCTCCCAAACAATTTTAGGGCATTTTTCATAAAACATCACCCCTGATGCCAGCAGTGGCCTCACCCATGAAAAGGAGCTTTTAGTGGGAGCTCTTCCTCTGGAAAGGACGGAAACTGCAGTGGAGTGGCTGGGCAGGAATAAACTATCCTTTCCTCAGGGGTAAATGTTATTCCAGCAGCATTTTCAGCAACTTTGCCTGGGAGAGGGCAGGGAGCTGAATCCGTGGCAATACCCTGACATCACTTTCAATGTTCTCAGGGCTCTCTCTGGTCACAGTTTATACAGTTTAAGGTTTGTAATGTAGCAGTTGCTGTTATCCCAAGATAAGACACAAAGAAATGCTGTCTGTAGCCAGAGAGGGTTATTTCTGTAAATCAAATTATTTCATGCTACTAGGTTTCCAAGTGGACTCTAATTAAATTAAACAGCTTTTTTTTTTTTACATTCTTTTTTTCTTTACCACCACAGGCAGATTGAGATTGCATTGCAATTATGGGGGAAGATCTATATTTATAGCGTGGAAAGAATTTGTGCAGCAGCCACAGTTTTCTCTCTGTGCCTGACAGGACATTTCTATTCTGCACTAATGTTGTGTAACCTTCGGGGAAGAGGAGCAGGCACAAAGTATTTGCCAGCATTGTCAAGACAAAGCTACAGGTCTTTCTCCTTTTGTGCTTAAAATATCAGAGCAGATGCTCAACCCCTCTCTCATTAATCTGTTGGTGGTTGGAGGTTGAAAGCTGAATTCCCACTCGCTGACATGAATGCAAAGGAGAAATATCAGATATCCTGGGTGGCAGGAGAAAAATAGGCAAGAAATCCAATATCTGCTGAGGAATTCCAGCTCTGCCTTGCCTTTCATTTGCTATCTGGCAGGGCTGTGTCTGAGCAGCTGATAATCCTTCACATCCCTGTCCCCAGAACATCCCCAGAAAAAATTGCCAGCCTGTTTTCCCAGGAGCTACAATTGGCAAGGGGAGTTCATATCTTTTCCAATATCAGCCCTCCATCAATCCACATCTGGCAAAGGTTACACTGCAAAATCGCTTCCCCTCAGCAGGAAAACAAAGCTTTTGGAGGTGTTTCAGTATGGATGAGAGGAGCTCTGTGTGTCACAGGTCTTGGCCAGGGAGCTGGGAAAGCCCAGCTCGGTTTCTCAGAGCTGCTGGAAAAGCTGGGCCCAGTTCTGCTCTGGCAGAGGCGTCCTCAGTGCCACTCCTTGGGCAGAGCAGGTCTGACTCTGCTCCTCCACGTGTGAAATCACAGCCTGCTCTGACGAAGGGCCCTCGTTAGTGCTCCAGATGCACCGGGATGGTCAGGGCTGGGATGGTGCTGTGGATTCCAGCAGTGCTTTGCACACAGCATTCAGACATTGCCCTGCTGCCCCTGGGCTCGTCACTTCTCCCTGAGCCTTCTCTCACCTCCTCATTACCATAATCAATAAACTTTACACCCAAGATAATCAATCAGTAGCTATCAGGAGTGTTGGCACCTGTGTATCCAATCTTTTGCTTCGATTCTCACTTTTTTCCTTTAGCCCAGCTTGCATTGCTATAAAAATATCTACAAGTTGAGCATAATACTACTTTAAAAAGATATGATTCGAAGTTCAAGGATGCAGCCTTGTTTAAGGTACCCAGAACAGCTCAGTTGACTCAGGCACTTGGTGTCAGCTTCTGAGCCCTGTGTTGTTAGTACAAAAATGTTTTTAATACACTTTTGAAAAAATAAAAAATAAGATTAGTTTAAATGCAGAACCCAGGTTCTTCTTGGCCTCCTAGTGATAACCATCCAGATTAAGGAGATGTGGAAATGATGAGTTGAAACAAATGACAATATTAAAATATGCCTTTTTTTTTTTATTTCCTTTATTGGTTTTCCTTTACCAAACTCTGGGTTTTTTGCCTTTTGCCAAGGCTCCAGGTTTTCCCAGTGAATTACTCCATGGGAATTGGCTGTTCCCAGCTCTGGGATCATCGTCTAACAGTGGCACAGGAATGTCCACCAAAGCTCTGCAGAGCTGCAGGAGCAGCACCCCTGACCCGTGCACACAGAGAGGGTTTGCTGCATCCCAGCAGGTCCAGCCTGTCTGTGCGTGCAGATCACCCAAACCACCCCTGGAACCCTTCTTCCAGTGCCCTGATTGGATTCAGTTTGCAAAAAACCAGAAGCTGCTGGGGTTGGCTGCTCGATTTGCTCCTCTAAACTCAGGAGGGGAGGCTGTGGCATTTACCTGGCACCTGAGGGACCATTTGGAAGCAGGGACATCAGAAGCAGGCTTTGTGCCCAGAAAATTGTCCTTCTGTGATCTGTGGCTGCATTCACAAGCGCAGCATCGCTGCCTCAGGGGGAACAGATTCCTCTGAAGAAGAAAATGACAGGAGTTTAAAATGATGTTCTTCCTGGCCCACAAACAGGGATTGCACAACTGATCCTCAGGCAACTGCTCTGGGAGAGCCCTGGTTTAGTTGCCCAAAGACTCACAGCGACTTCAATGCAGCAGGAGTTGTGGCCTTGGCAGCTGCTGTGGCTGCCAGGCAGAGCCATGGTTTGGGAAAAAACAGGGTTTTATCCCTCTTCCCCAGGTTCTGCCCGGGACCAGGGATTTGTGGGCAGGGACAGGCTGGAGGAGAAGCTGAAAGCACTGACTTTCCTTTTCCCAAGGAAAACTTCCAGATGGTTGTAGGAGCTTTCCAGCCAAAGATTCACAGCCAGATTCAAGGCAATATTTGCAGCCAGAAAGGTCTGGGACATCTTTCAAACCCTGCCTAGATAAGCAGTAAATTAAAAACCAATTAAGACAAAGAAGACAGAGGGAGAGGATGCCAGGTGTAGGGAGCAGTGGCCCAGGTTCTGTTTAAATGTGCTGCTCCCCGTCACACTTGGTGGCACTGCCAGCTGTCACAGCAGGCTGTCTTTGCCTGGGGCCTCGAGGTGACAGCACTGGTGCATGTCTGAGGCAAGTGGGCACCTTCTGGAAAAACATCTCTGCTGCCTCATGCCATTCATCACAGAGCCAGCTGTATCCTCCCTTCAACATTCCATCCCTTGCTGTGCATCCCCAGGAGCTCTCCTGGCTCAGGATTCCCTAACCCAGCCGAGTTCCCAGCATTATGAATCCAGTATTATTATTCAGCGTGATCATTTTGATCATTGAGAAGCTGTTCCCAGGTTCCTGGGTTTGTTCTGAATACCCAGTAAATAACAGCACTATTCAAAAAAAACCCCCCAGATGTCCCAGGTAACCCAGATGAAGCAGGTTACTACTGCAGCATTTTCTGTCTTGTAATATAGTCTGAGTTCCCATGTCCAATCCCATCCAAATCAGCAGCAAATTTGACAAGGATTCCATCTCTCATGGCCTGAGTGTCACCCAATGACAATTGGGGCTCACCTTCATTCAGAAGGCCTGAATTTATTTATGTATGGATTTATTTCTTTGGGCTTTTGTTAATGAACAGAGATTCCTGACTCTTCTGTAATGAATCCATTGACAAACACGCTGCAGATTCTGCTTAGCAGAGTTTACCAAGCTTTTGGAATAAAAATTCCTTAAGGTGTCCAAGAGCTTGGGCTGCTGATTTGCCTCATATGATCTGTTTTTCAGGACTGGATTATAATTCCATACACGGTGCTACTTATTCCACTCTGTGGAGTCTAATTAACTGCCAGAAATGCATTGTTGAAGGGATGATGGATTATACCAAGGAAAACATTAATAAAGCTCATTCCAGGCAGCCCATGTGAAGATCAGAGCTGATGTCACTGGCTTCATGGGAAGTCCATTCCTTTCAGTTTCCAAAGCCTGGAGCAGGGCCTGAGTGCCAATCCTACCTAATTAAGAGCTCATTAGCCGCAGTTTTTTCTCTCACTGTCATGATCAAGGTGATTTTTGCCTTTGTGAGCAGCAGAGACTGTGGGAAGTGAGCACTGACTGGGGAGTTCCTCACTCTGAACTGCCAGTGCTCCCTGAGAGCAGAGCCAGGGTAAGGGAGTAAGGAACTCAGCCTGGCCATGCCCACGCCCTGCAGAGCCGGGATCTCCCTCCTTCTGTGGCGTTGGGAGCAGCTAAAACCTCTGGAGAACCAACACTGCATCTGTCCTTTTCAGCTGCCATCGCATGCTCCCAGCTCAGGTGAGTGCTCTGCCACAGGGACCCCCAGCTCTGAAATTGTCCTGTTCAGCTTATGAGCTTTGTCGCTGTGACCTGGACACAGCCACCTCCAGGCTGGCACTGGTGTCTCCTTTTCCTGTGCAAAAATCCTGCAGGATCAGCTTTTCCACGCTCCCTTCCTGCGGCCCCATCCCCAGCAGAAACAGCCCGGCCGAGGCTGTGCTTTCTCACAAAAATTGGGGAGCTTTTTGTTTTGATGCCCTCTCAGGACTACCTAAAATCAGACAAAATTAAACGAATAAAAAGCAGTTCTATTTATTGAAGGGCCTTCAGGTACATTTAGGGCAGATGGAGCACCCCAGGGGCTACACCCAAAAATGGACGATGGGTCACAGGTTTTCACACCCAGCCCAGAGGGGCGAACATAAAAATCTGGCAGAATTTTTCTCACCTCATCCTGAGCAGATGGCACCAGATTAGTCCTCTCTCCTTTTCTGTTTTGTTGGTTTGTTTTGGGGTTTTTTTTAACCTTCTAAATAATGAAGCAGCAACCTGGTTGAAATGGCCCCATCTGGATCATATAATCCTAATCTTCCTCCGAGGTTAAGTGCAGGTTATGTCACCACGAGCTGAGGTGAGAGTGTGGGCACTGACACAAAAATCCAGCCTGTACAGTGACTTCATTTCCACCCATGGTAAAACTGGGATTGGGAACGCCCCGCTCTGACTGCAGACCTTTTACCAGAATCCTAAATTACTGAGTATTCCTCTACTGCCTTTTCTTCCCATTAGCTGTTCTCACTCCACTCATTTAAAACGCAACAGGTTGGAAAAACAAACAGAGCCTTACTCTAAATTCAGCTGAAATTCCAACCCTGGAGCTGCCCTGAGGCGTGTCAGAGTGCAGGTCAGGGTGCAGGCTGTGGTCTGTCCTCTGTTTCTTCTCCAATTGCTCATACAATCATTTAATTTAGTGAAGTGGAATGCCCAGGAGATTGAGTCCAAGAGTGGACTTGAATTTCCTCCTTCCAGAATCTGCAGGAAAATCTGTCAGAGACTGTGAGAGCCACGATAGGAAAGGGTTTAAAGGTGACGCAGCAAAGTCTGAAAAAAACTAGCGGGATTAAATAAAGCACTGGGAGTCTGACACAATCAGGAATTATAGCCTATTAGACCACAGGATAATCCCTGGAGAGGTGGCAGAATGCAGCAGGCAGTTTAAACCAAATTGCTTATACCAGCCTGTGAATACGGAAAGATAAAAGGCAGCAGATAAATTAATTAAAAATCCATAGTTCAGACAGGCCTTGCTTTGCTTCTCACTGTCCCCGGAATTCATGATGAGAGAGAACAGCACAAAGCCAATGGCACAGGGGCAGGGCTGAGCCTGGCATCTGATTATGTCAGCTAATTTAAGGCAAAGACGCTGCAACACAAAAACAAAAATTCCAACCAACAAAAGTCGCATCCGAATGAGCCATTTTTCACTTTTTTTTTATGACTGCATTTAAAAGGCAACCTCCGAAACAAAGTTCACCTCACTTGTATCTCACCATGAGGACCCGGTGCCTGCTGCAATGAAAGCAATTAATTGAAGTCTTTTACTTTCTCTCATGCATCATCGAGTTAATTATTTAATGACATAAATCCTAACGGTTCAAAAGGTCTGGGGTTGTGCTGCAGCTACATTGCAAAGCTGTCTTTCATCTCCCTCTTCACACAGAAGAGCAACTTCTCCTTCCCTGTGAAGAAGGAGCTCTCTCTTTGAGATATTGTTGTGGCAGCCATCAAAAGGTGTGATACGAAATGTTTATTCACACACAGATAGCAAATATTAAATGAAATGAGACATATGTGTTTGCCTGTTTGTTTGGTGTTCCCTTGCGAAACCCTAAAGACACTTCCCCGTCACTCTCTCTCTCTCCTTGGGCTGGCTGTGGAATGGGACACGTCTGTTTGATCTGGTGTTTTCCCTTCCATTAGATAACGTTTGTCATAAAGCAAACACCACAAATTAATTAACTTGTAAAAAAAAGATGGAGCATTTTCTTAACAATCCCTCGCATTTGGAACCTTTGATGTAAGACTCTTGGAAACCTCTACAGAACTGAATTAATTACTGGTGGGGTGGCACTCTCTCTCTTGTGAGCATGAGTTTGGCACTTTTGGGGCTACAGCTTTTTGTTTGTGTTTTAAATTGTGTGTTTGGGCCCTTCCCTGGCAGCTGCTGGGTGCCTCCATCCCTGGGGGATGCAGGGACACTCTGCCCCTCTCACAGCCTGAGGCACAGCACGTTCCCATCTCAGGAGATTGTGCTGACCCTCGTCTTTCAGAATCTTTCTAGAGGACTTTTCTGAGCCATTTTTCTGGGGTTTTTTTTTTCACTGCCTAAAAGTGACTTCTTTTAGTGAACAGCCAGACCCAGCGAGGATATGCTTCCTGCTGACAACCCTTTTGTTGGTTTGTTTTGGGGACTGTTGAGGGAGTGGAGTGGGAAGACTTGGAGTCCACTCCAAAATATCAAAAAATGCCCCATGCTCAGAATTGCCACTGCCTCTGCACCCTTGGTCTGTGAGCACTGTGGCAGCACTTTCCCCATCTGTCCTGGCTGGGAGAGGTTTTTGTGAGCAGTTTGGGTTGGACATTCAGCCTGGTTTATGTTTGTGAACAAACTCTGCAGACAAAATAATAACCACAGGCTGGGATCAGCTCTGACTTTGCTCCCAAACAGCGGGAGATGCTCTGAGCTGGGAGCAGTGCTGGGAACAGCTGGGGGTGGATTTGGCTCCTTTGAGCTGTGCTTTGCTGAGTCTGGCAGCAAAATCTGCACACAAACTGAGCCCACGGGCTGAGAGTAGTCTTGACTTTGCTTCCAGCAGCAGGGAAATGCTCCAAGCATTGTCCAATATCCTGCTGCNNNNAGCTGTGTCAAAATCCTTAGTGAAAAAAAAAAAAAAAAAAAAAGGTGGAAAAACACACATTGTCAGCATGCGTTTCCTCCCTAGATCATTTTCTTTGATCATCATCAGCTGATGTTGCCTTCTGTTTGTAGCCTTTTTGTGAATGGCATTGAATGCCTGAGCTTCACAAAAAGGCAAAAAATGGCTCTTTCTCAAACCCTTCCTTATCAGGCTAAAAACAATAATTCTTCATTGTAAACCGACCTTCATAACGTGTGAATTATCCCGTGTCCTTTACAATCAGCTAAAAGCCCAGCATGGCTGCATCCACTGCGGCTGGGGGAATTGGAACATATTTGCAAACATCCCTTGTCTGCAGAGGGAACAATGGGCAGGGCACAGCTGCTGGGAAACTGCTCAGCACCAGCTGCAGCCTGGCTCTGCTTCCCTGAGAGGCGGCAGCTGGGCAGGGACAGGGACAGGCACTTTGTGACAGAGGAGCACCCCGCACTCTGGCCCCGGGCTGGGACACCTCGAGGGGCTGCTCTGCACCTCCTCCAAAGAGTTACACGCCTTTTGTTGGGGTCAAATTGTTGTGTCTGACACGATCTTTGTCCCTCACCTGCCTTGGAGGCGCAGAGGAGCTTCAGTGGCTGTGGAAATTGCAGGTGAGGTGGAGAATTGGCAAAATTTGAATAGGAGAAGGATACAGGGTTTTAAATACCCACCAGGTCTGGGTATTTTCTGTTCTAAAATAATGAGCCAACAATGGGGCACTCGGTGCTCTGTTCTGGTGAAGGTGGTGGTCAATCATAGGCTGGATTTGATCATCTTGGAGGTGTTTTCCAGCCTGAATGATTCTGGGAAATGGGGTTTGGAAGAGGCTGATTCCCTCGAGCCCAGCTCCAGCCCCTTGCTGTGGGAAGGGTCACTCTGGCCACCTTGCTTTGATGTTCCAGTTATCTGTGCCACGCCCTGCAGTGCAGGGACCCCCCAATGCAGCAGGACTTTTTTCAGGAAAAAGCTGTTTCAGCCCAGGGGGGAGAAATGAACTTATTTCGGGACTGAACTGCAGCCATGTCAGTTGGAATTTCTGTTCCCTGGGCTAACCCTGCTGCAGGGCCCTCCACGGAGGAACAGGAGCTGTGGGGCTTCAGTGCTCATTAGTTCTGCTAAATCTGCTTCTCCTCCTGCCCTCCCCAGCTGAAAGGAGAGGTTTCCAAAGAAGTGGGAATCACTAAATAATGGAGAAGGGTTTGAGCGTCTCACTCGGTTCAAAACATGGAAGAGACAGAGAGAATCCGGGAAGAAATGCGATTTTTCCAGGCTGTTTAAACCCATGTGAGAATGGGAAATCACAGAGTGATGCCTGTACAAATTAATGGGGGGAAAAAAGGGAAAAATACATCATGGCCTGTGAAATACAAAGATGCCACAGGTGAGTGGAGGAGTCTGAAATCCCAGTTCCTGGAGGCTGTGGAATCGTGTTGGGAGAGGAATCCTTGGCTCTCTGACTGCACTTTTCCCTCCACATTTGGTTCTACCCACTCTGACAGAAAGTTCCTCTGGCAGGGTGGGTTTTTAGTGGGGTTTGGTGAGATCCTCCCTTCTCCCTCTTCCACTGAAAATCCCAGCAAATCTCTCCTGGTCTGCACCAGAGGAGTCAATCTTTAACCCTCACTCAGCAAACTACCACACCAAGACTGATTTTGCAACAGAACAATTTCCAGGGCATGTTTTTTTAATAAAAACACATTCCCGAGGACACCTGCTAATAAAGAGATCAAAGGCAAAGCTCAGCTGGTACAAAGGCAGCTCCAGTGTCCAAATGAATGTGAACAGAAATTAGCAAGGAGAGCCAGGATTACTCTGAAAATCATTCGTTTGATAAAACCAGAGCTGTGCGTTTCCAGTAATTATTCCTACAGCAATTTTTTTAGGGAAATACTCTCTTGCTTCCTCCTTCCTTCTTTCAGCCTCAGATAACGGGTCCTCTTTACTTGCCTTTCCTCGGGGAAGGGGCTGTAATTGAGAACAAGAGGAGGATAAATTAAACAGATCCATTTTGGAAATGAATTACAGCTTTTCAGGTTCCCCAAAATCAGGCAGACAAGCTGTCCTTGAGATAAAGCTTTTGCGTCTGTGGGAGAAAAACAATTGGCCAAGAGAACAATTTGCAACACATTTCAGCAACACTTTCTCATTTAAGTGCTTTAAAGATTCCATTTAGATTCTGTCAGGCAGTTTCTGGGTGTTAACTAAATACTGACTGATTATGGAAAACTTATTTATGGGAATTCTAGACCTGCTGATGCCTCTAGGAGCATTTTATAATACATCTTACTTAGAAATAATTTTTTTGCATTGATTTTTCTACACCCTTGTCTTTTTTTACTTATTTTGAAGAATTTTATCTGTGAAAGAAAGAGATTTCTTTCCTAAAAGTTTTCCTGCCGTAACTTCTAAATTCTCTGGTTGTTAGTGGAGGACTTGGAGACTGCAGGTGATAAATTATAGGCTCAAGTCAGAAATATTTAGACTTTGAAAATGCGCCACTGGAATTTAAAAAGAGACAAAGAAACCTTTTATTCTATTGATTTGTGAGCACCCGTTTTGCTGTGAACAACCTTGTCCTGATGGCGTCAGCAAGGCAAAAGTTAAAAGCTGACAGGAGTAGAGATTCAGTCACTCGAAATATTCACAAAAGCAGGAAAAGCTTCATGTAAGTGCAGCAGGCGGGTTTGGAACTCTGGGAATTTGTCTTAGGAACAGAATTCCTGGGATTGTAGCTGGGATTGTGGCTGGGATTGTCACTGGGATTGTGGCTGGGATTGTGGCTGTAATTGTTGCTGGGATTGTCACTGGGATTGTCACTGGGATTGTCGCTGGGATTGTGGCTGAGATTGTGGCTGGGATTGTCACTGGNCTGGGATTGTCATTGGGATTGTCACTGAGGTTGTGGCTGGGATTGTCACTGGGATTGTCACTGAGGTTGTGGCTGGGATTGTCGCTGGGATTGTGGCTGGGATTGTCACTGGCAGGAAACAGCTGAAGGAACTGGCTCTGCTGGGGGACCTGTGGGGAGAGGAGCAGCTCTGTGACCTCCCCGTGCTGGATGAGTGACACAGCTCCTGCTGCAGCACTCAGGGGTTCCATCCAGCCCTGAGGAGCCTGACTAATTAATGCTGTGTAATGCACTATGAAAGGCCTCCAGATGTGACTCAGCCAGGGGGAACCCAACAGAGCACCACCATTTTTCCTGAAACTATTAAAACTGAGCTCAGGAACACATTCCAAAGGGTAGAAATGACAAACAAACATGAGCAGAGCTCAGATGGGTCAAACACGACACTTCCAGGCTGGCACTGGCCCAAGAGAGCCAGATGAGCATCCTGACTGCAAAAAGCACCAGAGGTTGTCAGACCCAGGTTTAACTCTGCACCCAGGGAAGTGTGAGCTGTTCCCTGAGCTCAGGAGCTTCACGTGGCTCTGCAGAGGGGCTGGGGCTGGGCCCAGATGAGCAATGCCCCTTCCTGAGTCACACACACAGCCAGATCCATCATCATTGCCTTTTATTTAATAAATAATAACGCTGCCTCTAAGCCTAAATTAATTGCACAGTTGTATATATGAGTCACTTAATTGTAATTGTTATTACTGTAATTTCTCCAATTACAGTGGCAAAAAAACAGGGCTTTGTTTTCCAAGGGATGTGGCTCATGTTTGGAACAGGTTTTCCTCCTGCCTTGCTCATTTCTCATGACAAGCCTCTAGAAAACATCATATACATCCTTCCAAGCAAGGAATTAGAAAATACTCTTATGGTAATAAGAACTTCTCCTTCATCTCTGGCCAGCTCCTGAGCGGGACATGGTGACTGAGTGACTCTGTAAAGAGTTCACCAATAACTTTAATTTGTCTCCTCTCCCTTCAAGCTACAACCCCTTTAATTACAGGCCTGTAACAGTTTTCATTCATTCTCACTTCCCAGCAAATAGTTTGGCTAATAGTGGCTGTATTGATGGACCCATCCAGCAGAGGAGAGAAAGAACCAAAGCTTCTGGATCTAAAATGAATGGAGTATTTACCTGTACATCATTTTAATGGATGGTGAAATTCATTCTCATGATAGACCCATAAATGTCACTTTCTCTCTGCCACAGCAAAATACTCGTGTAACAAATGGCATGCTGCATTAATACGCAACAAGAGGATGTTCAAAGCAGCTTGACTTGCATTACACACGCTAATAAAGGCTCAACTTGGGATTTTTATTCCTTCTGTTGGCTCAGGGAGCAGCAGAAACACATGGGTGGAGGTACAGCAAGGGGGAAGAAGAATGATATGAAATTAAATATAAACTAGTCTGTTTCCCAGAAATGAGATCCCTTTGTTGATCTTGGGTTTATTCCAGGTGCTCCAGTAAAAAAAAAAATTATTTGTTTTTACGAAAATCCTCTGTGAGCTTGCTCAGCTGCAAGAAAACCTGGAGACTGATACCAGCTTCTTCCATCCCTCAGTGGGAATGCAGTCGCATCCCTGAAATCCCAGTGTCCAGAGGGATCAAAGCCCTCCAGGTGGGCCCGACAGAGCAATCAGGGTCCTTTTTTACATCCTGCTCTGCCCCACTCTCCCAGGACTGCAGCAGGTTTGGGACACTGTGGGGAAACAGGCATCAGCAAAACATCTCCAGCCTTCTCTTTCCCATTACTTTCTCTCCAGGAAAACCTTTCCTCAGGTTCCCTCCCCTGGATTCCCCAGGCTTGGGAAGCATAAAAACATCGTTCTCTCCTGGGCTCAGGGATGGGATAGAGCAAACAGCAGGGAACAGCCCCAGCCCCCGTGCCAGCACCCAGCTCTGTGCCTGCCCCTCTGCCTTTAAAAACTGCTGCCTCACAAATCCATCCTCTGGGATTTTAGAGGGGTGAAACAGAAGGAAGTTTTAGTATTAAAAATTCTTCTTTAGCAAAAGGTCAAACTCTCTGTAGTCCTATAGAGATCAAGAACTTTCTTCTTCTCTAAGTCATCAGCTAGGCTTTAATAGAGAATAACGTCTCATATAAAGGACGATAAAAATAGGTTCAAAACAGAGAGAAAAGGAGACTTTCTCTCTTTTTCTATTAGTTCCCCATAAGCAGCTCTTATCTTAGTATTTGGGATGTTCTTATCTCCCCGTGATGGGAAGGGCTGGGTGTTCATGAGCCACAGACTGTCCTACCACCACTTTGGGGCTGAGGGAGACACAAATACTGCAAAGGCTTTCCTGGATCAGCCCTTTATCCCTCCAGGAAGGCACTGATTGAAGCTGCCTACCCAGAGAGAGAACTCCCTGTGTGCCATCCCTGCTTTCCCTGGTGATAAATGGGGGATGGGGGTGGATGAGAAACCCCTAAAAGTGGGTGCTCAAACAAAGTTCAGGGCTCTCCTGTTCCTCAGCACATCATTAGAGCCCAGGGGAAGTTTAACAGGACCTAAATTGAGTCATTTAATTAATAGAAAACTCCCCCTTCCCATCCACTGCCAATTTTCTGTTACACCTTTGGTTTCATCTTCATTCCCTCTGGTTTAGTTCCAGCTTCCCTGTCCCTAAACTCTCAGAGTGGAGCCCTCCTGCTTTTAAAAAAAACTGCTGCATCTCATTTTCCAGGCCCTGCTCAGCTCTGTCAGATCATTTAAATGTTTACCTGAGCCTGGATGGACTCTTCGTTAATTAGAGCTTTCTGTGTTAGAGAAATGTTCCTTAATTTGCATCTCCTAATATAAATATCCCCTGGATACCAGCGCTTAAAGCTGCAAATCCCTCCTCAGGAAGGAGCTGTTAGGGACAAAGCAGAACTGGATTCCCCTGCTTCCCAATTCCCAGGATCAAAAGCCACGTCCCTCAGCTTGGCTCAGACTGGAAACACCCCAGAAGGAGCGCTTGGCTGGAGCTCAGTGTTTGCGTTATCTCAGCTCTCCCTCACAAGGAGCATCCCTGATTTCCGGGGCACTGCCGCTGTGCCGGGCCCTGCTGAAGGGGGGGGTCTGAGGCCTTGCTGGGGGTTGGGTTGTCTTTCCTTTTGTTTCCTTTTAACAGTATATAAAAGTATACTTTTAACAGTATAACATTTCAGTTGCTAAATGGCCCTAATCACTGAGTACTTAAGAAGAACAAAGGATATGGCTAAGCCTGAAGAGAGGGCCATCCATGTTTACTGTTCTGTCTGGGAGTTTTCTCTGGAAGCGGGGTGGAGGGATATCTCGAGAATTGGGGACTGGTAAAAGCCGAGGGCAGGGGATGGGCGGGCACTGGGTTTCCGAGGACGACACGGAGAGGAGCTTCTTCTTCTTCGCTGCTGCTGCTGGAGCCCTGGCTTGGAGCTGCTTTCTTCTGCTGCTCGGGTGAGCCTCTGTTTGCGAGAGCAGCCGCTGAACCTGTTGCCATCTACTCGGGTGCCCGGGATCCCTGAGCTCGCCTCTCCCTGCTCTGCTGGGAGCTGGGCTGCTGCCCCTGCCCTGGCCCCGCCGCTCCTTCGGCACTGCTCTGGGTTTCACTGCGCTGCAGCCCCGCACCCCCTGCCTGCCGAGACGTCCTGCCCTCCCAGCCTGCTGCTTCCGAGAGTCCTGCTGGGACACCGAGACTGACTGCTCCAGGAGGGTTTGTGAAGCAAAGCCTCCCTTCCATCTTCTCCCCCCCGCCCCGTGACTGGACTGCCATACGACGCACTTCTGGAGCTCGCGCCACAGCGCCCCCTGCAGCCGCGGGGGAATCATCGCACCTGCCCTGCCCACCCAGTGCCACCAGCACCCCCCGCCGGCTGGGACCATCACTGCACCCAAGGGGACAGTGCCTGCAGGCCCAGGGGGCTGGGACTGGGTCTTTGGTTCTCTTTGTTTTTAGTGTCATAAGAGTTGTTGTTTGTTTGCTCTATTATAAATACTGGTAAAGAACTGTTATTCCTACCCCCATATCTTTGCCTGAGAACCCCTTAATTTCAAAATTACAATAATTCGGAGGGGAGGCGTTTACATTCTCCATCCCAAGAGAGGCTCCTGCCTTCCCTAGCAGACACCTGTCCTTCAAACCAGGACAGGCCTTCACTGTTCCTGTTTTCTCTGTCTGAGCTGTTGTAGGAACATGTTTGTGGCACTGCTCCACTCTGATGGCTTCTCCAGCTTTCTGTGAGAGGGGAGCAGTGTTTCCACTGTGATATTTCAGGAAATATCGCTGCCTCTTTGTGTTTAAGGGCTTCGAATCGTGAAGAGAAGGGGGAAATAAAATCTTCTTGAGCTATCATTAAAGGCAGCAACTAATCCTGCTGCAAAAGGTGGGCTTTGCTGATGGAAAGGGGAGCATTGCTGCTGCCTGGGAATGCATCTTGCCAGCTGATGAACACTTCTTCCCTAGTTCCTCAAAAGCTTATCTGTGCCTGAGAAATTCCACATCCCTGCCTCCTTAATGCACAATCCCCACCTGGCAAAGGCTGTGTCCCTTTCAATAAATATTTGCTTTTCTACTGCTGTGTAAAAACAACAAACTGCTGCTGCTGGGATGTGGAAGGGCTGCAGCTCAGGCAGGATGTGGCACAGTCAGGTGGGCAATCATCAAACCACCCAGAGTCACATACAGGTTTTTCATTTTGCTGCTGACCTGATCTGCTGCCTCAGGCAAAGCACTTCACTGCTTTCGGCTTCCAGTTCCACCCACAGGAAAAATAAATATCAGTATATCCATCTTTGTCCCACTGCTTTGGAACCAAAGGAGGAGATCTGGGGAGAAGCATTCAGGAATTTAGCTGCGTGGCAGTGATCTCTGCCTCTTTTCCAGGCAGGATGAGGGAAAGTTTAATTGTTACTTCCTCGATTTGCAGATGTGGGAGTCCTGTGCCAATCCCCCAGAGGGGAAGAGGGATGACAGCAAGGTTCGGTGGCTTCTGAGCGCCAGGATTTATGGAGAAGTGCCAGTTTGCTGACAGAACACCTTTTTTCCTCCTGATAAGTTTTTTTTTTTTTACCACTGCAGGTGCAAATTGGTCAGATTTACATTTCTCCTGTGTGTTCACAGTTTTCCATCTACAGCCACACAGCAAATTTGTGCTGCTGATAACTTCCTTTTCTTTGTGTCCCTACACACACCAACCATTCTGTCCAACACCCAGTGGCTTCCAAAAAGTCACCCATGTCTGGGAGAGACTTTGCCCAAGGAAAAACCTGACCCAGAATGTTGAGGGATGGCTATAATGATGTTAATAAAATGGAGTTTCAGGTTTGGTGCAGGGTGTTGGAGTCCAAACCGAGAATCCTGTAGAGCTGACCGGGCTGGGAGCAACAACAGGATTTGGTTCCAGGGAATAGAGGTTTCACAGGGGTTTGTACAAGCAAGATGAACACAAAGAGGGTGTTTTTCTTAAGTATGGAGGTGTTGAAGCACCCAATAGATGAATAAGAAATATTCTGGAAAGAAACCCCAGGCTGATAGGGAGCAGCAGCTGTGTGACAGTAGCAGGGATTGTCCTGGACACGTGGCTTGACCATCCCCAAAAGCAAAGGTAACCCCAGCTCTGCCACTGCTGTCAGCACCAGGAGCTTTGCTGGCAGCAGAGGGGAACACTTATTTCCATATTTATTTCATGCCACTGTTTCTCAGCGCATCTAACTGATTGCAGCAGTATTGGGAAACAGGCACGATTATTTTGGATTTTCCATTCTTTTATCTCACTCTCTCTCTTTTTTTCTTTTTTTTTTTCCTTAATGACTTGCTTTTAGTTAATGAAACATCCTGCTGCTTAGGAAAGGGGAGGATAGGCCTGGATTTCCAGCCAAATATGTGTGAGCCAGTGCCTGTCAGCACAACACCCTGCTCGAGTTTGGGCAAGGATCCGGGCGCAGGAGGCTGATTGCAGGAGCAGGACATGAAATTCCACTTGTCTGGCTTTTTCTGTGTGATCTGGAATTCAAATTTAGGGTTTACTTGTTGATGTAAGCCCTGAATTGTCCATTACCATCAGTGATCTGGGTGGACGTGCCAGGAACTGGACGCTGGAGAGGAAATCAAGATTTCTGAGCTTGGACTCCCTACCTCCATTTCGTGTTTGGTTGGACACAGAAAATTTGTAGAATCCTGGGTGAAAAGAGGGCAACAATAGTGACTTTAAAAGAAAAACCCTTTGTCAGCTTTCTTCAAAGCTATTTTATCTCCCATAGGGGTAGAAAAAGGGGGAAGGATGCCTTTGAATAGCTCCTGCGCCTTGGAAATATTTTTAATATCCTTTTAAGTATAAGTCCCAGCATATCTCTACATGATATGAATTGCTCTTATATTAAATATGCAGCACCTGTGTTTTATGAAGGGGAAACAATTTTAATGCTAAAATAGTGCTATTTTAAAATGAGTTGCTTTTATGAAATGGATGAGGTGGGTTTATTTAGAAAAGAACATTTGGGAAGGAAAACTATGGCTGTATTTCTGTCTTGCAGTGTAAGACAAAGCTGCACCTCTTTTTTGAAAAGATAGGAGTACACCTGAATTTTTGGGGGGTTTCCATGGAGAATGTTTAGGCTCTGCTTGCACACAAAAATGGAGTTTCATACGAAGGATGTGGTATTAGAAATAGTCAAAAGTGTTTCTTTGGCCCAAATAAAAAGTAATATTTTGGAAAATTGCTTTTGAGTAAAATTTGCATTTTTAATTATAAACAATAATTATAACTCCTTCCCCTCTTGCTGTGTAGAGATTGCTGTGATAGCAAATGCCGAGTTTTAGCCACAGCCTCATCCTTCCTGACAAAAGTGTGCCTGAGCAGAGGGCAGCAACAACCCTGCTTTTCCTCCAGTTTTGGGCACTGCCACGCCAGGACTGGCCACATAAACCCTGGAGAATTCATTTAAATAGGAAGAGAAGGCAAACTCCTCATAACAGCTCCAAATAACAAACCTAAATCCAACAACACCCTGAAAACAACAAATCACTGCTGCTTTCTTCACAGGAGCATCCCAGGCCAGTTTTCCCTGTGCTGACAGAGAGCAGGGATGTTTCTCCCAGGGTGCTGCAGCTGCAGAAGCTCTCCCAGCACGGCTCTGACCAAATTTCCAGGAAAAGCTATCCAAAAACACCAGAGGTTTATGTCCAAAAAGGAGACAGAGGGGTACTTCTACTTTATTTGAATAAAGGGAGAGCCCATGGGGCATTTCCCCTTGGATCTCTCAAATTTTTGGAGGGCGCAGCCTCCTTTTTAGCCCAGTGTCCCAGCCTCATTTTCCCTCTCTCTTTCCCCACTGGCTGAGGTATTTGAGAGGCACAGAGTGCCCAGAACACCTGATACCTGAGATTCCCTTCTAAAGTATAACCACTCCCCCTGCCCCCTCATTTTTTTTCTTTTAATTCCTGGAATTCATGGCTCTTCCCGTTGTTTCTTTCATCTCTCAATATACAATTTTATTTATCAGCAGACCTACAGTCAGTGTGTAAAGACAAATCTCCCTCATTCCATTCATCCATCAGTGGAATCCTTCCCATTGTTTCTTATATCTCTCAGTGCTAGTTTTATCCACCAGCAGGCCCACAGTTTGTTTGGAAAGACAAGTCCCTCATTCCTTTCACTGGCTTCTCACCTTTCGTTTCCCCATGAAAAGCTCTTGTTCCTGGAGTTACCTTGTTGTCATTCTATGACTCCTTCCTCAGTGTGCTGCTTTCTCTCCCCCACCCATCATCTCTCACTTTTTCATGCTTGTGGGCCGAGGAGAAAAGTTGGGAATGCACCCTCCAAAGAGCAAAAAAAAGTTAAAAGCGAGGTAAACACTTTTTTTGCGTGTGCTTGGTTGTGTGAAGCTGAGTGTGGCCATGGCTTTTGTGAGAAGAGTGAGGCTGACCCGTGCTCACACAGAATGATTTCGTAAACAGGCTGTGTGAGTGGCACAGGACCAGAGGCAAATCTAAACACTTTTCAGAGGTGAACTTCCTACTTTCCTAAATTACTCTCTTGGCTTATTTTAGGGCCTGAGTGTCTCGGTGTGTGTCCTAGACAGAGGCTGCCAGAGTGCTGGTAATGCCTTGGCAGTCCTGACTGACCTCAGTTTTCATTTCCATGGCTCTGCCATTCCTCCCAGGAAATTTGTGTTATTGAGTAGAAGTCATCAGTTCTGTCACCCACCAACACGTTCCATGTAGGGATCACTCTCCCTGTCCATCTGGGTTGGAAATCAAGAACTCACACAGCTCTGCAGATCAACAGGTTGCACGCAGACTGTGCTTCAGGTTAAGTTTCTACAATTGCTGGAGCTCAAAGGCAGAGGGGAAATGCACAGCGGTGTTTTTTTGTCTTTAATCGTTCCTCTACAAAGGCACTTCTCTGGCTCCCTGGGCTCTGGCTGGGTAGTTTTGCATATCTGAGAGATGCAATGTTGGCTTCCCCTTCCCTCTCCATTATTTATCTATTCCTTTGTGTCTGGTCCAGCTTAAGTTGTGAGAGTTCTCTGGGCTGTGGCGATAATTATCTTTATTCCTCTGAGATGGTTTTCCTTGGGCTTCCAAACAAGACAGGGGCCTTTGAGATCGCACTGTCTTTGGCTCTCTGATAGCTTTTGAACCATTGTGAATTTCCTACAAATTCCTCCAACCGGTGTAAGTCTCAAAGAGAACTCTATGAGGAAGTTTTTTTATTGCCCAAAGGGACTGGTGGAATCCTATATTTCTAGAAGTTTCATAAACACAGGTGGGAGAGAAACAGGTCTTAATTCCATATCTCCACAGGCATTGTTAACACAGGTGGAAGAGAAAAGGGTGTCAATGCCACTGCTGGGGGCTGAGGGTATTGTCACCCTTCTAAGAAAGCAGGATTTGTGTGGGAGACATCACAAATATCCCAGGAACAGGAAGAGCTGTTAAAACATCCATCCATTTCCTTGGGAAAGTTAGGGTTTTGTGCTTCCACCACCCACAGAGTGACCCGAGTGTTAAGCCTTATATATTTAGCTTTTATTTAGTAGTGCTGCTCCCTCCGCTGTTTCAGCAATCTGACTGACATCTCTCTCAGCATTTGTTCACCCTTTCCCTGAGAAAGGAGCACGTGGTGACTGGAAGTGGGATGAGATCTCTGTGTTTGGCATGGAGAAGGTGACTTGTGAGGAACAC
This sequence comes from Picathartes gymnocephalus, assembly GCA_013390045.1. NCBI lineage: Eukaryota > Metazoa > Chordata > Aves > Passeriformes > Picathartidae > Picathartes > Picathartes gymnocephalus. The sequence continues at coordinate 103,316 of WEKY01056782.1, read as the reverse complement.
ACCTCTTGTCTGGCATTTTGGGAAGTGCAGAACGCCCTGATCCCTTCCTGAAGACAGAGATGCTTTTTGGGTCCATGACTCAAATGAACTCAATGATTTTGTCTCCCTGCCATCCTCGGGGCTGGCACGGATGACCTCATGTCTGGAAGAGCACAGGCCACCCTGTCTTCTGCTTCCTGCATGAACAAATCCACTCCCTGCATGTTTAGAGAGAGACCTGGTTTTCAGTGCTGAGCATCTCCATTCAATAAAAAGGTGTGCGAAGTCTTCTATGTCCAGTTTTCAAGGGATTTCCTGCATGAGAAAAAGGTATGTTCTGGGTATAGAACAATTAAATTTAAATGTGTGCATTTTAAAAAGAACAGTTTGTTCCTTGCCTCCTTTAAAAGGTCCTTTAGTGATCTATATCCTTAACCACTCACCAGTGTCTTCTGAGGGACAAAAAGGCTTTTTGATGTGGGAAGGGAACTACAGCCTTCCTGCACTGTGACACAAGGACAGCCATTTCTCTTCTTTGTCAAAAGCTCTAATTCTTAATTTAGGAGGCAATTCTAGTGCAAATTAGTGTGCCTTGCAGATAGAATTAGAGTCTGTGTGATGATTTGGAAAATATAATCAATTTACTCCAATTGTTTGTACATGTCGGATCTCTCTCCAATAATGAAGAATTTTCTCCTCGTGCATGAATATAAACAATGAGCCATTAGGCACGGAATGGGAGATGGAAACAGCAATTTTGGGGTGTGATGGGCTCCTCTGGAACCTAAGGGAGGGTGTTCTTAGGTAAGGGGGGAAACTTCCAGGTCAGGGAGGGTGTTCCCAGGTTGAAATCACAACCCCTGCCCTGTACAAGGCTGCAGGTAGAGGAGGGTGACAGCTCCTGGGCAGGGATATCCCTCCCCTATCCAAAATTAGGTGGGAGGAGGCTGAAGGGCTCCCAGTCCTGCTGCTACAGCAAGGGAAGAGAATCCAGTGCTGGGGTCGGCGTGGCTCTGCCCCTGCAAGGGACATCCCACCCTGCACCTGTCCCCAAGCTTGGCTCTCACAGCGTGGCTGGAGGGGCCTTGTTCCCAGGCAGGGGCTTTTCCACAGCTCCTGCTCTCCCCAAAGGCTTGCTCTGCCTCTGAAGCTCCTAAAAATTGCATCCTTTAAAATATCCCGTGGGGGACACTGCTGTGACCATTATTAACAGTGCAGGAGTGGTTTCTCTGCTGCAATAATTCATCCTTTGAGACTTTGCCCTGTGTGGAAGCCAAGCTGGACCTAGAGCTGGTTCCAAGAGCTCTGGATCATTTCTCCACACCAGCAAAGTGTGTCCAGTACATCCCTTGCAGAATCCCTCCAGAGCTCATTAGAGGGTACTTGGGGAGTGATTGTTGCTCTAATTCTCAATCTCTGGTCCTTTCACTGCCTGATCTAAATAGCTTTTTGTTAAGCAAACAATATGCATATTTCATGAAATTCAACTCAATATCTGTTTAATTGTGAACGCCCTCACAATTGTGAGGTTTTCAGGAGCTGCTCTGTGACTCACTTGAGCTGACAAGCAGGCAAAAGGGAATTAATTTCTGAGCACCAAACCTTCATCAGTCTCCTGCTCCTCTCCCTCTTCTCTCAGAAATCAGCTCTTGTTCTGGTCTGGCAGCTTGGTTTCTTCCCAGCAGGGTTTCATGTGTAGTTTTGGACTTTGAGCAGATCCTAGGGAAAGGCCATGCCCAGGAAAAGTTCACTTTAATCAGAAGGATGCCTGGACAAGGCAGTTTTACCAGGGGCCAGGGCTGCCTGCTGTGGCTGGAGGCCAGGATGCCTTGCATTAGATGCAGGTAGGAGAATCCTCTGGCTGTAAATTCCTCGGGCGTGCAGATGTCCCAGCATATGGATCCTATTGCTGGGGCCAGCCTTAATGCTGGGGGGAATGCACGAGATGGTAAAACCTGCATTATCTGGGATTTAGGTTGTTTGCTTGGCAGAACAAGGGATTAGAGAAGAGAAAGATGAAATGACCATCTGTCTGCAGAAAAAGGATCCTGTGAATTCAAATTTCCATGGTCGTTTTCCCTAATCTGTCTGACTCCATTTGATATCTTCTATCAGAGTTGATGTCTTCGTGCCCCAGACAGTGACCAGAGTTTATTTCCCACACGTGAGAGTTTTCTCCTGCTTGTGTCTTTCTACAAAGAGCTCTAGAAGCCATTTTTCTGTCACTCTTGAGTTTCCCATTGTTTGCAGCCCATAATTTTAGGGTTTCCAGCACCTTCTATCCCCAGAGAATGAGAGCAGGATTTGTATCTCTTCTACAGAACTGAAATACATTTTCCTCTGTGGTAGGCAGAGCACACACACTGTTGGACCCTATCACTGCACGAGAGTTTACTCACCAATTCCAGGTGTTTATACACCAGTGCTGCCAATTTTTGCCTTGTGCTTGTCAATCTGACGGTATTTGTTTTTTCCCTGTAGAGCCCCTGTTCCTGGAAATGTGGGAACCTTCAAGCTTTGGGTTTCAAAAAGCTTCGAGGCCTTGTGGCTGTAGAGGAGAAATCTGTGTTAAAATGCTGCCTGTGGATTCAAAACCCAGTTTATTTACTTTTAATCTCATTATCTTTAAGAGCAAATTATAATTTCCTTAAAATAGCAGAGATATAGCAACTGCAAAGAGGCAGCAGATCCTTGGTTTTGTGGTGGGGCTGTGCACTGGGAGGTGCAGAATCCTCTCCTAACTTATAAAGAGATGCTCAGAGCCTGAAGGAAATAAAGACCTTTGCTTTGTTTTTAAACCTTGCCTTGCTCCCATTTAGGATTTAATTCTGAAGGCAGAGAGCCTGTCTGGGAGACCTTGATTCGGGATATCTTCACCAAGAGAAGGAGGTTGCTGGGCACTAATCAGCCCTGCTGGAATGGTTTGAGCTGTGCTGGCTTTAGCACGGGCTCCCCAGGGGCTCCCAGGTGCCTTTGGAGTGAAACACCAAATAGATTGGGGTCCTCACCCCTGTGCAGGCTGCCTTGAAGCATAGAAGCCTGAGATTTATTTTATTTTTTTCCCTCTTCTCTCTGTTCTGCCTTTTCTGCTTTCCTTCCCTTTTAGCATTTCCTTGTTTACAGCAAGGTGAGTCGTATTTACAGCGCCGGGGAATTTGTCAGGATCTGCATTCTGCTCGTCATCTGTTCCTCGCCCATTCCAGAAAGCAATTAGCAGGCGGAGCATGTGAATAACAAACTGTGCTGGAAGGGGCTGCTCGCCCGAATGTGCCGAGCAGAGCTGCTCCTGTCAGAGCTGGGAGCTCTGACAGCTCCAGCCCAGCTCCAGCCAGGGAAAGCAAACGGAGCTCTAGGGAGAGAACAGAGATCCTCAGCTTTGGGTCCCTGGGGACACTGCTTTGGGCAGGGGAGTGGCAATTAGGGACAAATATCACTGCCTTTGTCTTTCCTTTTTCAGTGAAAGCTGATGAGTTGTGCATCCAACTCTCAGCAGCGTCCTGAGCTGTTTTAGTCTTAGAATCAAAGAAATCAAACTTTTGTCCCCACTTCTGCTCTTTAAGATGCATCCTGGGCTGAGATGGAGAGTGTGACTGGGGCTTCAGCCAGGGGAGAACTAGAAGATGGGGGATAACAGAGTAGTATTTAACAGATATTTTAAAAAGTCATCTACAAATACAAGTTAACATTTCACTTTTTTTGCGTGGGATGTTTCACTGCCCTTGGAGCAGTGCACCGAGTTTGGATGCTGGAATCAATCAGGGAAAGGTGAAGCACAGGGATTTGTTTCTGCTTCAAGTGAAAATGTCTGTGCAAACTCAAACGTGGAGCTGCCATGGACTTTTCCATTATTCACATACTGGGTGCCTTGCTCTAAGGATGAACTTGATATCTCCAAAACGCAGCCCTTCCTTTATCCCTCTTCTAAACCAGAAGATGTTTTCTGACCCTCGTGGTGAGGGAACAGAAGGAGAGGAAATACCATCTTCTATCCCAGGCTTCGGGGTACTTCCCAGCCTTCTCCTTCCCTCCCAGCTTTGCTGTGCTGCCCTCCGAGTGCGCAGTTTGCCTGAAAAGCAAGCCCACTTCAGCCAGCCTCCCCTCCAGCCGGCTTCCCATGAAATCATAATTACAGCATTTAGGAAATGGAACCCGTGCGTGTCGCCCGAGGGCAGGCAGACCCTGCAGAGGGAGAGTTGAGTGTTTGTTCAGAGCAGGGAAGCAGCAGCAGGACGGAGCTGAGTGCAGGAGACAGCTGCTTCCTGACGGGCTCTGGCTGCTCCCTCCATCAGCCTGTGCCGAGGGAACCCATCCTGCCCGGAGACAGGCTGTAAAGGTGAGGGAAGTCTGGGCTCGGTACAGCCCCTGTGTGTGCACCTGGGCGTGTGGATGCAGAGCTTTGCCTCAGGAAGGATTCCCAGGAGCGGCTGTGGGCAGAAAGCCGCCTGTGGTTGATCCAGATGTGTTTCTGGAAGTGGTTTGCCCGGTAAGAATCATGCTGTGCTTCACACAGATGAAAAGTTATTGTCTTTTCCGGGCTGTTTCCTGCATTTGCTCCTATCATCCCAAGGGAAAAGTGTTATTTCTGTCCTGTCTATTTGTTCCTGAGCTGCTGGCAGAGGATGCTTGTGTGTATCACAACTAATCAGGGCGATATTTGTTTACCTGAACACACATGAGCTGCTGCACTGTCACAAAAGCAGAGCTTGGTGTTCATCTGCTGCTGTTCAGAGCCCGAAAGGAAGCGCTGTGACCAGCCAGGATCCGAGCGAGCCCTGATTATTTGATTCCATGAACAGCTGTATTTCTTGGAACAGAGAGGGGAGGAGAAATAGGGTCAGCATCCACCACGGCGTTAAACTAGGCATTTACAAGTTCATTTAGTTCTAGGCACACTTTGGGCCATGCTGAGAACGTCCCTGTGGTCTGAGCCGGAGCTCAGCCCCGTTCCTGTCTGTGCCTGTGTCAGAGGCATTGCAGCAGCTGTGCAAAAGGGCTTTGGGACCCAGCAACAAAGTGGCTATTTAGGAGTGTAATGTTTGTCATTTTTATAATAGTGTGGTGCTTTGAAACGACGGGCTGAGCTCCCTGGCAGAGGCGGCTGCTGCTGGCTGGGAGTGCCCCCATCCCTCACGTCCCTGCACAGAAATGCTCTGCGAGCTCAGGGCTGTGTTCCTGCAGGGACAGAGCATCTTGGTGTGGCTGTGCCCGTGTCCAGGTGCTGAGCCCTCTCCTGCTTGTGCCTTAGGATTTTAGCTTATAAATTTTTCATGTATTTGTAATCCTGCAATTCTTTAATGTATGACTCTAAACTCCCTACAGACTGTTAGCTACTGTTCTCCTGTTTTGGTTGGACACAGCAATTCCTCTCCAGGCCTGGGAATCAAGGACACCTCACTGTCTCAGGCCCTGAGAAATTTAAACAGAAGTGAGTTTGTGGGGAGAGAAAACTTGGGGTAAATTATTTCATTACCTGAAGCTGTAATTGGAAGATTAACTCCCAATATGTAAATGGACCAAAATTATAGAAGTGTGAATACCCGTGACTCCTCTTCTATTTTGGGTGTAGCCTCTGCAGGGCTTCGTCTGCTCGAAATGTACCTGAAGGCCCTTCAATAAATAAAACCACTTTTTATTCCCTTAATTTTGTCTGGCCTTTGTTTTTTAGGTGGTCTCAACACTGCATTGGTGTCATCAGTAAAGGCTGGGCATGAGATTGCTGTCCCAGCCCCTGCAGCACTGCAGTCCTTCAGGTTGCAGCCAGGCTTTGGGGCTTTTTTTCCTGCAAGGACTTAGGCAGTTCCACCCCTGGAGTGTGCTCTGTTCTCAGAGGGAGCACGACATTACCTCACTTTTGGTTGGAGGTGTGTCTCTCTCTTTCTAGACTGGGATGGAACAGCAGCTGAAAGATGGATCAAGCAGGGTGATGCTGCAAGGACGTTTATTGACAAAAGGCACAGATATTTATACTGTTGTAGGTCTTACATAACAACTCCCAATTGTTCTGTCTACCTGAGATTTAGTATCTAGCAGGCCACAATGTATGCTTTTTCTTTTGAGAAATTGCTTATCACAGCAGGCTGTTCTGTTCTTTGGGAGGGGGACAGAGTTTCTGCAGTTCCTTTTCAAGAGTTCATGTCATTTAACTCATTCTGCATTGCAACAGGAATGAGTAGCTGGGAGGCAAGGGAAGAAAGACTAAAGGATTGTCAGTAATTAGAATTTCAGCCAATTATAGAATGGTTTGGGTTGGAATACACCTTATGGATCATCTGGCTCCACTCCCTGCCACCGGCAGGTACACCTTCCACTATTTCATGTTTGTCAAAACCCTATCCAGTCTGGCCTGGAACACTTCCAGTGATGGCACAGCCACAGCAACCTAACAAATACTAAATTTCTCTTTATGAAAAGGCTCTTTGGTGAGCTGGTAGCCATTTAAACAGCACTCTTAATATAGTGTTGTCTCTCAGAAAGGCCAGCAGTGGATTTGCAGCACCTGAGATGGATGAGATGGCTCTTCTGCTTTCACCAGGAACAATTTATTTACAGGGTGAGGCTGTCAGCCCTGCACGAACACTGTCAAAGCTGGCAGGGCTGCAGGATGAGCTTTTGTTGGATTTATATTTCCAGCTTCTTCAGCCAAAACAACCCTGCTCAAGCCATGGTTTTGTTCTGAAAAGAATGAGACGGTCAAAATACATCCCCTCTTTTCTATTGCCAGCTCGTCCTGCCTGGTGCCTCGTGTGCCTGGCATCGTGCTGTGTGGGATGCCTTGGAGAAACAATGAGCAAAGGTGTTGTTGCTCGTACCTCCGTGGAGAATCAAAGCCTGATTTTTCTCTTTAGCTGGGAATTAGCTGGGGGAGTGACCCACTCTGCTGTTGAAGCAGTTAATGCTGTCTGCAGAATTATCCTGGCCACTGCAGCGTGGACTCCCCACTCACTCTGTTCCAGTTACTCTTGGCTGTATTTAAAATTTGTAATTGTGGTTGCTTTCGCTGTGCTGCTTGCTAAGCTGAAGAGGGGACCAACAAGGGAGGTGGGAGGAACCATTGGGAACAATCAGGGATTTCATTGCATTGCCAGGATGCCTGAGCTCAACCTGGCCCATTTTGTGGCCTCCTTTTCTCACCAGGAGAGATCAAACACCATGAGCTTTGGATCTGCTCTCTGAGGCAGATTAATGTTTCTGTTCTGCTGGAGCCTATGGCTCAGAAATAATGACCTGGTGAGAAGCACATCAAAATAATCCATAGAAAAGTCATGGTAACAATTACAGGAGTGTCATAAAAGTAATTAACTATTCACAGCAACTTATTCCTTGGTAAGTGTGGAGATATCCTATTTCAGAGAGGAGCAGAGGTCAGGCAGGGGAAAGGTGAGGATCATATTTGATGTGACAGGTAATGAATTCCCAGACTTGAGCAGGGTGAGCGTCCTCATCTGTGCTCAGGGCTGGGCAGGAGCAGGGATCAGCACAGATTATGGAGAATCTTTCTTTTAGTGAATCCTTCTACACCTGCTCTGAAGGCTGTGAGGCAAAAATCTGCAAGACTTTCTTGTGCTGCGAAGGGGCAGCCAACATCTGCAGCAAACCCCAGTGATGGTAGGATTCCTTCGGGGAGAGGGACCAGCAGCAGGATGCTGGAGGCTCCTCCAGCAAGGAGGGGAAGGTTCACACACTCAGTGGCTTCAGCATCTCATTAATGGGCTGATTGGAGTGGGATGGGAGCATTCCTGGGCTGAATGCAGTGGGATGGGAGCATTCCTGGGCTGATTGGAGTGGGATGGGAGCATTCCTCATGCCACAGGCTTTATCTGCCGTGCTGCAGGCCAAAGGGTTTGAAGCTCCCATCCTCTGCTGTGCAAAGGCAACATTTTGCTGCCAAGGTGGTGGTGTAACTGAGATTGAAGGCCTGTATGTGTGCAAAACCCTGCAGTGTTTGATATGGAAGTAGGAACAGTCGTCCTCAGTTTGCTCTTTTTTTTGTTGTTGTACGATCCACAAGGGGGAATTCTGCGCCTTGAAAAGAAAGCGTGTTTCCCGTGCCAAGGTAAATGTTGCAGCACTTCTGGGGGCAGTAACAGCGTTTGCAGGGCAGGACTGATCCCTCAGCGCTGCTGGGTGAGGGGGTGTGTGCACAGCCTTACACCTCCATCGATGCCAAGGCTGAAGGGGGTGAGCAAGCAGGCTCACATTTAAGTGCCTGGCATTTTGGATCAGCAGCAGAGCTGGAAACAGGAGCCCGGTGCCTGGGCTCTCAGTCTTCTGCTAACCACAGCATGTGAGATTAATGAAGCCTTTCTCCAATCTTCTGCCGGTGGTGCCCAGGGCTGGGAGGCACAGCTTGAAATGAAGACAGAGAAAGAGAGCTGTCAGTGCTGTCTGGGTTGGAGAATCTCCTGGTGCTGCTCCTCTGGGATGCTGTGGGATGTCGGAGCTGGAGGGACTGGAGTTACCCTCCCTGCAATTAACCCCGGGCTTCTCTGTTTGCTTCTCTCCACAAGCAGACTGCTGGCTCCCTTCTCGTTGTCGCTGGTGGTAGGATTTTTGTTTAGCAGCAATTTCACCTTTGTTGCCAGAGCTGCGAGCGGGGGCTGGGCTAGAGGCAGTGTAATTAAAGTTTCTTCAGACAAAGGCGCTCGGTGACGAGATGCAGTGTTACTGAATCCACAAGGGGCACAATTAACTGATAAGAGTAAACTAATTGTTATTCATATTAAATTAGGGCACAGGTGATTTGGAAAATCTATAGACACTCCCATATGCTTTGCAGTTTTGCATTGCAGATTATGGTTTTATAAGGCCCTTCTGGGATTCGGATTAGAGAGGCAAAGTGTGGAGCTGTATCTAAACTGAACATACTCCTTCCTGATTAACTACATGATAAATACATAAATGTGGCCATCAGAGGTTTTATCACCGTTTGCATACTTATTTTTCTTTTCCAGGCATGAACACAACACTTTTTTTATATATCCCAGTCATTTTGTTGAGTGGAAGCTTGGTAGACCGAGACAAGGTGATTCTCATGTTGTCACGTAATAGTTTGGAACTGGAAGTTAATATAGCAAGGAATGGGGACATGGCAGAGATGCGACTGCCACAGGAGCTGCTGAAATCTTTTCTGCTTGTTCCTTTGTGCTGTACCCTCATGGTCTGTGGATACTTGTAGGCAAGAGGCAGCAAGGCTGTGCCCACCCTGCCAGGATGAGGTGGCACTTCGAAGGGGTGGTGTCCTCACACTGCCTGAGCACTCCAGGCTGGAGCTTTCAGAGCAATTCTGTATCAGGCTCTGTTGGTTTAAAACATCTCTGAAATGAATATTTATAAGCGGGACAAGAAAAAAGAATCTAAATTGACTGTGTGATCTTGGGACGTGAGATATTATGATTATTTATGCTCTTCTATGTCTTGCTTTACCAGCTCATTGTGTTGCAATCCCAGAGTGTCACAAGCTGCTCTTGAAGAAAGTTCTCTCTCAGTAACAGCCAAAACTGCCTGGAGAAAGAGTGGTGGAAAATGTGGGGACAGCAGAGCAGGAAATGAGGCAAAGGATGTGCCAGGAGCACAGCTGGAGTGTTGAGGCAGAGCGAGATGCAGGCTTGGACTGGCTGCTGAGCCTCCTGACCCCTAAAAACAAAGGGTCTCTGACTTTTGTCATCCTGAAGTCACCATTTGGGGTTGTCTCAGCACACCCGGAGACCCAGCAACAATTCCAGCAGTGTCTGTGTGTATTGGCTTCCTCTCCTCCCTGCTCAGGCTGTGGCATCCAGCAGAGACAAGAGTTCCTGAACTGTGTGAGGGGTGCAAGGAGGGTTTGGAAATGGAGCTTAACCACAGAGCAACGTGGAGAGAGCTGGCAGTGCTTGCTTGCTGAGAGGGTCCTTCCCAATAAACTGAAGCCCCTCAGAGAAGAGTTTGGGCGTGTGATTAGCACCACCTGCACCTCTCTGGTCTCTGAGCAGTCTCTGCCTTGGATCCCGGCCAGGACAGCGATCGGGGAAAGGCTGGGGCTGGACAGGGAGTGTGGGGGTTATTGAAACACTCCTGCCAGCTCTCAGCACTGTGTTAAACCAGTTCCTCTTGGCCGTTCCCCTGAGCCCAGCTCTCCTGAGCTGGGCCTTCACCCCATGAAGAGTTCCTTCCGGGAGGCTGAGGAGCACCGCTGCCCATGGGGAGCTGCGTGCAGAGCTCTCATCTCCCGGGCTCTGATCTGATGCAGGCTCAGTCTCCAGCAGGGAAGAGAAGAGAGGGCTTGTGTTAGGCTGAGGTGTCTTTACTGGAGGAAATCCCGGTGGGGCTCAATTGAAGGGGAGAGCACCACCTGCTGATGCAGGGCCGTGGCTCCTCTGGTCCCATCTGTCTCGGACTCGCTCCTAAACGCGTTGTGCACATGTTGTGAAGTGTCCTGAGTGCTGCCCCCACAGATCAGGGAATATAAACCTCTTCCATCCATTTCCAGAGCCTTGAAGGGGTGGAAAGCTCCTCCCTGCTGCCAGGGAAGAAAGTGTCTCCCTATCTTTGAGGTGGGAAGGAAAACCTGTTGGTCTCTAGCCCTTGGTGAGTAATAGCCAGGACAGCAGGCACTTGGAGGATCTTTTTGCCCATTGTGCAAAAGAAAACTGAAGTAGGAGCAGGGATCTGTTCCAGAGAGTGGGATGGGCTAGGGTGGTTGAAGGAGAGCCATTAGCACTGAGCTGGGGGGTTTGGTTGGATTGAGAATTAGCACAATTTGTTAGTTTGGTTTCTGGTTATGAGCAGTGAGCTACAGCCACTGTGGGAAGAAGGGGAATGGCGTTAGTTCGCCAAAGTGGCCAGACATTTTCTTTCCTCCATAGACTCTCCCACAACTTCTGATCCCTCTTTCCTGCATACCAAGGTGAGTGGGACCATGGAGTGGCATAGAGACACACACAGATGTATTGCTCCATCCCTCTGGATGAAAATTACAGCGTGACACACCCAGAGCTGCTTCTGCTGATCAGAGAAGCAGAGCAACCATGCAGAGACAGTGCCCTGACATTTGCCACGGTTGTCCCTTTGAACGTTCAGTGTTCAGCCATGAACCAAGGTCAGGGATGGGTCTAAGTAGCTCAGGCTTGGCCCATCCCAGCCTTCTCCCCGTTTCTGCAGGCAGTCTGGCACAACAAGGTAATGATAACCTGGGGAAACTCTCTGAGGGAAGGTGATTCCCGTGTTCAAGCAGGAAAACGAGGCAGGGCTGCTGGAGGGGATGAAGCTGCAGCTGAAGTTGACAGCCAGGTTAGGTAGAAACGGGGATCTCTCCAGCTGCTCCCAGGAGCCCAGCACCGTGTCTGTGTGTGCTCTGCTGAAACACACTCTGCTATTTACTGAGCATTTGCCCTCGTGCTGTTGTTCCCTTTGCCCCTCACAGCACCGGCTAATGAGCTGGTTTTTCACCCGGAGAGACGCTCCTGTTGGTGCCTTGCTGCGGCGGGGCTCCGAGCACGGATGCTCCCGGCACTGCCAGATGGCAAACACGGGGGAGAGGAGAAGAGAGAGCTAAAGCTCTTCCTAACAGGAAAAAAAAGCCTGGTGGGAACGTGTCTGCCCCGGCTCTGCTGCTGCCTGGGTGTGGAGTCGGGAAGGGCAGGACAGAGCGGGGTCAAGCTGTGAGCCCCGGAGTGGCTGGAGCAGCCACAGGGTGTGGGGCTGGGAGCATCTCCTTTAAGTTTCCATGTGCCTCCACCCCTGTGGAAACAAACCTTACATAAACCTAGCCGGAAGCATGACATTAACATTTTTTAAAAAATGATATTCAATGTGTTGGGTCTATGCTGTACTCTCCAGCAGAGTGTCTCTGCGTTTGCGTGTGCACGCTCACGCTCCAGGCTTTGTTTTCCTTTCACAGTGGATTGTTGTGTGTATGTATTTTACTCGGGGTGTTTTGTGCTATAATAAGAAGGGGGAGGGAACAGGGAAATGCTGCTCTGTTTATACACACTGCTGTCAACAGCGATGCTACGTCTTCCAGATCCTCATCCTCTGTGAAGCTCCCTGGATCCAGGCAAAAAGCACATTTCCCCCCTTTATCCCAGGATCCTGGGGGAGGACTGGCTGAGCCTCTCCTCCTATTCTCTTTCTGGCCCTCTCCTTTGGCCTTGGGGAGCGTGGCACAGCCCCATTCAGCATGCAGACAAGTGGATATGTGGAGGTTCAAAGGGACAGCCTTTGGAAATGTGAGGGCTCTGTCTTCACGTGGGTGCTCTGCTGCTCTGATCACAAAAAGCAGCTCTGGGTATGTCACGCTGTCATTTTCATCCATAGGGATGGAGCAAAGCCTCTCTATGTCCCTCCTGAGCATCCTTGGTAGTTTTCCCAATGCTTTTCACCTTTTTGAGTCTTCAGAGGCGCTGGTGCAAGGCTCAGCCTGAAATTTTACTGCTCACCCATAATTTTTGTAAATCTCAGGTGTAGCACATCTCCTTCCCCTCCCCCCTGAATTTTTACGTGTTTAGGTTTTGTGGCAGGAGCATTTTTATGTCTCTTCTCATTTTTTTTCCCCCCTGTCACACCCAGCCCTGAAATATTCAGTAAATGTGTCCCTTTCTTATTCTGATATGGGCCTCAAGGGACAGAGCCTTCCTATCCATCTCCAGCATGCCATAACAGCAGGTAGCCTGGGACACGCTGGAAAAGCACTGGGTCTGAATCCACCCTTTTGATGTGAGTGGGCATTATGCACTTTTAATAGACACAGAGCTCAGTGAAGCCCTTAGCACTAGCTGAGCTGGCACAAAATTCCCAGGTAAGGAGACTTTGGAGCTCTGGATCTCTCCCTAGGTACCTTGCAGAGAATGAGACCAAGGACATAAAAAGGCCACGTTCCCTTTGATTGCAGGAGCTGCCGTGTTTTGCAGAGGAGGTGGCTGAGCAGGAGCTGCCTGTCTGTGCATGAAGGACTCTGGGTGGCAGTCCTTTTTCATCCTCTTCTCCTACAGTAGGTGCAGCTTGCAGGGAGAGGCTGTTTAAAGCTCGTTCCTTCCAGCATCGCTCTGCACAGTGCTTCAGCACAGCCTGGAGGCATCATCCCCCTGCTTTGTCCAGCACAGGTTCTGCCAGGCTCAGCAAAGCTCATTTCCACATGAGGCAGTGGTGTAGAGTCCTCCAGCTTGCTCCACTTCAGGAACAAGGAATATGGGAATCCCTGTCCCTGTGATGGTGCAGCTGGGATTTGTCAGTGCGCCTCAATGGCTTATCATTTTTGGGTAATGTTTAGATTTCCAAACTTCATAGCAGAAATCTCCACATCCCCAGGAGATGCACAGGTTAAAACTGGGGTGTGAATGCTGTAGATTCAAAACAAAAAAGTCCAGTGAAAATGGTGGGGCTCGCTGGTGAGGATCATTGAGGTTGCTCCACGCTGTGGATCTCAGATCCTTAAGAGCTGGAGCTTTCCCCGGTCCCTGGAATGTTGTGCTTTGACTTTGTTCCTCCTTTTTTGGTAAAGCATAAGTAAATGTGTCTATACTTACAGGTTTCCATGGCACTGTAACCTTACAGAGATGGAACAGCAGGGGAGTACCTGTGAGTCTGTGCACATCCACTGTGGAATAAGAAGAGGTGGGGGTGCTTGGAGAGGATTGATGTGGTTGGAAAGCACAGGTGAAAGTGCCTCACCTCGAAGCTCAGCAGTGATTTTAGGCTCAGGTTTACCTGCCCAGCTGTGGCATTTGGAGACACACTCACTGTAGTGTTCAGCCAGCTGGGAGAAATCTGCTGCTGAGCATGAGTCAGCTGTGCTGGGTCAGCTGCTAAAGGGCAGGATCAGGATATAAGACCTTTGCTCTCTCTACCCCACCAAGCCCTGCCTCCTCCAAGCAGTCCTTAAGCGAGCGGGCAGCATTCCCGTGCTCCTGTGCATGGATAGAGGTCACACAAGGGTCCTGTGTGCCTGCTGGGCACAGGTGTCACAGCTTAGGGGCAGCCCCAGTCATATCCTGAGCCTCCTTCCCATGGGAAATCACGCTCCTGCTGCCCTTTGTCCAGTGCTGGGACCCTTGGTCAGTCCCCGGGATGGACGTGGGGATGTTCTGCTGTTTGGGTGGGGATAGCTGAGTGGGGCCATGGAAAGGCTGGTGCTACATGGAAAGAGGGGTAGGATGATGTGTAAACAGTGTTCCCTGCTGCTCCCAAAGCCTGGGTGGGTTCAGCTGGGAGCCCTCAGACCGGGCACCAGTAGAAAGGAGACGAAGGTGTTCCTCTGAAGTGCTGGAAGTGGAGATGAGCTCTGCCCACCAGCTCTGGGGCTGGAGGGGAGCCTGGCCTCGCAGCCAGCACATGGTCACTGCTTCACCCAGCCCAGCCAGAGCCTTCCCTCAACCCCATCCCCATTCCATGCCCATCCCCATCCCCACGTTCCCACTGAGCCGGGGGAGCGGCTCCACGAGCCCGTGGCCGCCAGCTCGGTGGGTGAGGAGGGTGAGGAGAGCAGGAACCAATTCCTCAAGGGGCCATCTGGGAGCCTTCCCTGGCTTCTCCTGCTGTCGCAGGGAGCGGTGCCCCTGCCTGAGCGGGATGAATTGGTACAGACCATTAGCAGCGCAGGTCCTCCTCTGGCAGGGGCAGGCTGTCGGCGCTGCTCTGGATACAAAGCAGCCACGCTCTGGCCCCTTCCTCCTGCATCGCGCTGGCCTCCTCCTCCTCCTCCTTGTCCTTCCTGCTTGCTCGCCCCCTCCCTCTCTTTCTTTCCCCGAACGCCACGCTGCAGAAGGCAGAGCTGCGAGCCGGAGCTGCACGGAGGCAAAGCAGGAGCGAGGAGCTCTCCGCGGCTGGTTCTTTGCGAGTGAAACACAGGCAGGGATGCGATGAAGCAGCGTTGTGGTTGCTGCCCGGATTAAGAAAGAAAACATAAAAAAAAAAAACCACCCAAAAAAACCCGACTAAAACACCACAAAGCCGGACGCAACAAACGAGAAAAGGGAGGAGAGAAGGAGGCGGAGGTTGCTGGGGGAGCCCACTCGGATGGGCGAAGAGCCGCTTTCAATCGTGCCTCTGTTCCTAGGGATTAAAGCATGAACGGGAGCAGCTTCCCGGCCACGATGGAGAGAGAAGGCGGCTCCGGCTGTGGGAATAAGGTAACGCTTGCCTCCTCTCGCTGCATGGCTGAGCCGAGCAGGACACAGATCTTTTATTCACAGGGTGTGTGGATGCGTGGATGCAGCTGGCAGGGAATGGGAGGAAGCAGGAGATACTCCGAGCGATTTTTCCTACCCCTCCCAGCGCATTTAAAGGACGCAGAGCGGGTCCCGGGGGCTGCAGTGCTGGAGATCACTTTGCCCCCCTTTGACTGAGGACACCGAGCTGCTTTCCCGGGGGAACGCTGCCGGGGCTATGGGAGATGCGCCCGTGTCTCGCCTCCAGGAGCTCCCAGCATCGCCCTCTCAGCCCTGTGTGTGCCCCGGGGCTCCTCTCGGGGACCACAGAGCCCCCGCACCCCTCTGTGCATCCGCGCAGAATGAGGGGAGGGAGTTGAGAGGCGACCCGGAGTTGCTTTTCTCTTCTCCTTTCATCCTCTGCCTTTTCTTCGCACCAGAAATGGATGGGATTCAGGGGGAGGGGGAACTGAAATCCTTTTCATTTGTGCCAGCAGTGCTGAGAGCCAACTTTGAGGCTGCTTAAAGGGAAAAGCTGCCCAAGTGCTGTCTTTTGGGGGAACAGGAGATGGCTGAGCAAGGCTTTGCCATCCGAGGAGGGTTCTCTGTGTTGTGTTATGGCATGGGAGTGGGAGGGGATGAAAAACAGTGATTGTGAGGGAGAAAGTCAGTGCTGATCAATGAAGCTGCACAAAAATGATGCTTTCCTCTCCCTGCTGGGCCTCTCTCTGAGTTCCTGGGTCTCTGACCATGAAACTCCAAATTTGTCTCAGTCAGAGCAGAAAGCAAAAATTCAAAGAGCGCTGGGAGGTGTCTTAGCCCAGATGTTTGGGAAAGCACCGAGGAGAGCTCGATGTTTAGCTGTGGATCCCCTATCCAGTCACCCCCAGTGAGCAGAGGTCCTGCCTGGCCATCCTTCACTGTCTTGGGCAGGATCTTGCTGCTGCAGCAGCACCCATTTGCTCTGTGCTGTCTGCCACATCCCCCTCCTCCCCCTGCCTTCAGGGGCTTCTTGATGGCTCTTGGCATGGGGTTAGGAAACTCTTGCTTTCAGTACTTAAATAATGACATGTCCCAGAAGTCCCCACTGTGTGCACACATCCTGAGCCCCAGAGTGCCATCAGTCACTGTAAGAGCTTGGATGAACATTTAGGGAGTTTGTGGCCCAGTGTGAGGGAGTGGCAGAGACTCTGGAGACTCTGGCACAGCTCTGCACGCTCTTGGGTTGTTGGTGCCCCTGAACATCCACCCAGTGAATGGATTCACCAAGATTTGGCTGGAAGGTTACAGGGGGTGGGATTGCTTGACTCACCTGGCAGAGATGGGACTGAAAAGAAATGGAAAGGTAAATGGAGCCACTGGGGGAAAGATGGGTGAAATATCTTCTTTCTGTGTGAAACACCCAGCTCTGGTTTCTGTACCAGCCTCGAGGAATGTAGAAGATGTTCTTGTGAAGGAATTCAATAATTAGAAAGAGTATTTCTCCCAGAAGGGTTAATTCTGTGGTAGGGGCTTTGGAAATGGCCAGAGCCAGCAGGACAGTGGGTGTTGCTATAATGGGAAGGCAGCTGATCAATAATTTTATATTCCTGTTTGAATATTTATGGGTGCGGGGAAGGCAGAGGAAGAAACATGCAATCAGTGATGTTGGCTCTGAGTGCGTTCCCGTTCCAGCTGGGTTACAAACCCCTCCCTGCACCACTCCATGGGCATTCCTAGGGAAATGCTGTTGGATTCTCCAGTGGGAATCCCAGCAATGGCCTGGCAGCTTCAGTGGTAGCTGGCTGACCCAAGCAGGCTGCAGGACAGGGGACACGAGCCTCAGGTTTGGTTCTCTGGGATAGAAAAGCCAGAGGGTCTCCATCAAGGTGTCCCTCAGTGCATGTATCCACAAGGAGGAGAAGGGCAGAGCTTTCCCACTTGGCTTCCCGAAGTTTCCGGACCCATTGAGGTGGCCAAGGGTGGAGGGTGCTCACCAAGTGCCCCAACCCTGGCAGGGGCCGTTGCCCTGTCTGTGTCACAGCTGGCATAGTGCCACTGGAGCCAGCAGGTCTGTGCCTTTGTCCTCGTCAGGGCAGTGTCTCCAGAGCCCAGCCAAGCTCAGGGATGCCGGATTTCCTCTTCCCTACCTGTAGCTGAAGAGTTGTGGTGCATCTTTCTGGGGTTTCTCTGCATCTTTGCCGTGCCTGAGGTAAGGAGAGCTGTGAGTGCCTCCAGAGTGCAGGGCTGGTTGGGTTTTAGCACCCTCAGCCCTGCTGCATCCTCCTGGCAACCCTCTGGGAGATCTGGCCTAAGTTCACCAAGAAACCTTCCAGGACTGAAGTGTAAGCACATGCTCTTCTCTTGGCCAAAGCTGGCTGTTCCCTGCCAAAACGATGCTTTCTGAACCCAAACCAGGGCACGTGCACTTTCAATCTTTTCCAGCCCCCTCCTGTTGCCGCAGCAGAAGGCTTGGGAAATTACAAGAAATCTGTTTCAAGGGATACCAGGGTAAATGTAGCATTTCATATCTCAGTGGTTTTTGCAGATTTGCCTTTTGAGATGATTTTGTTCTCTCTTGCCCTTGTTCTATTTCTACTGGCTCAAAAAAAATTGTACAAAAAAGCAAATTTTAGTTCCTCAGACAAAAGCCAGGACAAGAGCTAAGCTTCTGTATAGGGATTTTTGTGCTGTTCTTGAAGAAGAGTGGAGAGGGAATTGGATGCTGTGGTTCAGAGGGAGAAGTCTGCTGACCCCAAAAAGGTGGGGAACCCTTTGCTTTAGTGTTCTGAAAATTGGTGTGTTGGCTCAGCTAGGTTCAGCTGTAAAAAAAAAAAAAGGGAATTTCCAGGTTGAAGCTCATCTGATCTAAAGGAATTCCCATAAAATAGACCAAATAAACTCTCCCTGTTTTTTGCAAAAAGAATAAAGATACACCGCTCTGCTGTGGGGACATCCCTACTCCCATGGAACCACAGGGAGCAGGAGAATGAGAAAAAATTCACTCTCTGATAGGAGAAAGAGCCATGGGATTTGTCTCAGTTGCCTCGCTGGATGTCGTTCTTAAGCACCCTGCAGGTTCCTCTGCAGATTTGGCACCTGAAAGGCAAAAAAAAAAAAAAAAAGAAAAAAAGAAGAAAAAGGCAAATCCAGGAGAAATGCACCAAGTCTCCCTCACCTTCCATTCAGCTGGAAAGAGCCCTGGAGCAGAAGGATGGACGCTGAGGCTCTGCTCTGGGTTTCATGAATGGATGAATGCAGAGACGCAAGAGGGAATTTTGAGAGGATTTGGAAGCCTGCTCCAGGATTTGTCTGGCACACAGAGCATTTTTAATACTTCCAGCATTATCATAACATAATGCCATCGTGCTTTGGGGCCCACTCGGGCTCTCAGTGAATAAAAAGCAGCACTCCTGTCACCATCAGTGGGACAGGGATCTCACTTTGGATAAGTCAGAGTTTGCACAGTCCAGACTCTTGTCCTGCTGGCACCAAGCAAGGGCTGAGCTGCTCCTGTGTGCTGCTGTGGGGGACTGGGGCTGGCTGAGTGTCTGTGGGTGCCAGTGGGGTGGGTGCCTGGGTCCCCTCCCCTCGCATCTGGCTGTAAAATTCTTCCTTGGAGTTCTGGCTGAACCCCTTGGATTTCACCTTTGGTGTTTTCCATCTGTTCAGCAGCTCCTACAGATAAATGTCCCAATGAATTTCTCTTCACAGAGGTGGCTCTGTGAGGGCCCGGATGGTTCTGGTTGGGAAAAGTCCTTGAGGGAGTCCTGCTTTTTAGGAAATGAGCAAAAGGAAGGGCTGGAGGGTGACACTGCCCTGGCCCCCCAGGCTGGGTGATCTCTTATGGTTTTTTCCATCTGAATCCCAGAGACTGGGACACAGAAAGTAAACCTGGAACTCTGCTGGGACCTGTGCATCCAAGTGAGATTTTTCCAGCTTCAGCTCCTGTCAGCCTTATCCATCCATTTAATTAAAAAAAAA
>WEKY01056782.1:29495-84236 GCA_013390045.1 Picathartes gymnocephalus | reverse complement strand
AAAAAAAAAAAAAAAGCCACCCTACAGTCCTGTGGTAGGAATTAGTCTTGTGGGATCATTTCCCCAAGGCCTTCCTTGCACAGCAGAAGCACATCAGAGTGCTGCAGCATTTTTGGGTGCTCCAGTGCAGGACCTGGGGCCTTTTCTGTGGTCTGCACTGGTGTGTTTTGCTCATTGTCAGGAGGCTGTGGGTGCTCACAGTGCAAGCAGACACCCATGGAGCCTGCATGTTCCGTGCTGCCTCCTGCTCCCCTGCCCAGGCTGTGCCACCAGCACGGGAGCAGCGCTCCTGCAAGGATTTCCTGCCGTGTGGATGAGGGGCCGTGCTGAGACAAGCCATCCACGCTGTTTCACTGGGTGCAGGAGCCAGGCTCCCACCCAGAGCAGGGGTGAACTGGGCTGAATCTTCAGCACCACGTCTGGACCCAGGCTGGATGGAAGGAGGGCAGCAGGAGCTGGTGGCTGGATGGCTCCCGGCTCTGAGTAAAGCCACTGCCCACACCCCCCTGCCCTGCCAGCCCTCTGTCCTGGTGGGAGCAGCCCAAGGGGAGGGCTGGGGTTTGTGGAGTGTGCAGGAGGTGAGGGACCCTGAGCTGTGGCCATTAACGAGGCACACTGGGCAGATGATGAGGGAGAGGCTGGCAGGGCTTTACTCCTGCTCCTCACAGAGCAAAGCTGTAAACCCCTCAGCAGGGACCCAAGGCAGAGCTCTGCTCTCCTTGAGTCCAGGCTGGGAATAGAGCAGGGCTTTGGCCAGGCTGGGTCCAGTACCTGGAGCCTATTTCAGCTCATGAATAGCTTGATATTTCTCCTGAATAATAGATGTACGTGGTGGTTGCTGAGAGGCAGAGCTGAGACAGGACTGGGTGTCTGAAGGAGGGAGGGAGACTCAGGGAGTAAGAGGGAACAAGGCAGTCCCGGGCTGAGCTGTGAGCTGGCTGGGGGCTGGAAAACTGGCACAGTTGGTGTTTGCATGGAAACGTGTGACTGAGGCAGAGAGGGGGCCTGGCTGGTCTTCTTGTGTCTCCTATGGTCAGTAGGAGTATATGAGTATATATGTATATAAAAATCTATTATATATTAGTGCAGTACAGCACTGCCTAGCTCCAGCTCTGCGGCTGGGGAAGGTGACTATTTGTAATGATTTCTTTGNCAGCACTGCCTAGCTCCAGCTCTGTAATGATTTCTTTACCTCCAAGAGGGGCTTCCTGTGGCTGTGTCCATGGCAGGAGAACCATGTTTAAATCACAGGAGCTGTGATTAAATCCCAGCACAGTTTATGCTGTGGGTCAGCAACCCAGGACGTGCCTGCCAGGGCAGCTTTGGGGCAGCTCAGAGGCTGGACCTGAGAGCAGTGGAGATTTCTGGGTGGCACTGGCTGTGCTCAGATCAGCAGGATGCTTTGAGAAGCAGCCTCTCTCTTCCTTGAGAGACAGCTTTCACCTGACTTTCTAGTGGCACGTTCTGCTTCTAATTTGGGAGAGAGAGAAGGATAATCTGGCACAAGCCTGCCACCCTTGAAAGGCTGCCAGCCAGTTTATGGCACTCTCTGTCTGCCTGCTCCCTACAGCCTTGGGATGCAGGAATATCCCCTCCTGCCATCCCTGGCTCTCGTGGAGGCTGCAGGGGTGCAGAGCTCCAGGAGAGGCTGCTCTGGCTGTGTGATGTGGGCTTGTAGGGACACCCAAGGGCTTGTTCAGATGGGCTGGGATCCACTTGGATGAACAGCAGCTGGTTAATGGAGATTGCAGCCACAGAAGTCACTGCTGATGAATAATTTTTCCAGTGTCTTTCTTATAATGGTGGCAAATTCACCAGGTGTGACTCGGACGTCTTCATCTTCCCAGAGGGGGCAGCTCCTGGAATGACCTTCTGCGAGGCTTTGGAAGTGTTTACTTCTGTTTGTCAGGTCGAGGAGCATCGTTCCTGACATGGTTTTTAGTGGGGACAAAAAAATTGCTAGTGCTGAAATGGGGAGTATTAAAAAGATGAGTTGGAGTCTGTGTGGTAAAGGACAACTCTGAGACTGGGAAGCAGCGTGGTGAGAGCTCAGCTCACTCTTGGGTGGCCCAGTTTGAAGCCTCATGTCCCTTGGAGTTAGTTACTCTAAGTTATTAGTTCCTTTAGCTCTGAAATTTTCCCAAGTGGAAGCAGCCAGAGTTCAGAGAGGAGTACTGAGAGGGGGCCTGGCAGGCATAGCTGAATAAAACCACTCTGAGATGAATCCCCTGGCAGCAGGGGGAACCTGACTGCATCCTGCAGGTGTAGACACTGCCTCTGCCTCCAGCCTGGCAGGCTGGCCCCAGGAAGAGGGAAAATGGCAATAAAAGGTGCCTTTCTATAAATAAAGCCCAAAGAGGGGGAGGAGGGGGTGCTGCCAATTTCTGCCCTTTGTGGGGGAGTAACTGGCCGTGGCATTGAGAGGATGCAGGAATTATTGTCGTGTGCAGGGCTCAGGGGGAAGCTGCACACCAAATATCTGTGCTGCTGAAGGTTTTTGTGGTTTTGCACTAACAGGGCACGTGTGGAAGGGGAGCAGAGGGACCTGAGCTCTTTCCCTGCCTCTCCCCCTTGGCTTTGGGAAACCTGACAGCTCTGAAGCCACTGGTGGCAAAGGATTTGCTGCAGTCTTCTGAAGCTCTCACCCCACACCTGCACCTCCTTCCTTCCTCCCGTTTGTCTTTTGCAGATGCTGCCAGTGCTCATCCTGCCCTGCCTGGAAGCCCCTTTTTTCTTGTAAAAGAAGGGTCTAAAGGCAAGAGGCTCAGAGTTAACAACTCACCTGAGAGCCGGAGCTATCCTGGTCCAGAGCAGAGTGGAAGCTCTGCAGTGCTGGGACCCCAGGCTGGGGACACAGCCTGTGGAGTGGGGAAGAATTCACATTTGGGATAGGATCAGCATGTGCTCCCCTCTGCTGCTCGTGCTGTAGGACACTTTCAGCTTGTAAAGCTTGGGGTGCCTCCCAAAGCTGTGCTATACTGGGTGGATATGGGAAAACTGAGGATCAGGGAGTCCGGGGAATCCTGTTCCAAAGGGAGCCCACGTTGGAGGCAGAGGGAAGTGATGTCTTCGCTCTGCGCTGAGAACTCAGAAAGACTGAGTGAGAAAATCTCTTTTTGTCAACATGACAGCGACTGGGAGGACCAGGAATGCCCAGAGGTGCCACATCCCCATCTCCACATCCTGCATTCGGCATTTCCCAGGAGGCCCCAGTCCCTCGAGCTGCAGAGGGGCCCCATGCAGCACCTTCAGAGCCCACGCAGCTCTGGTGCCTCCCTCTCTGCCTCAACCATCATTTCTGCTCTGGCTCATTATCAACTGAGTCAATGAGTTTAGTAACTCATGTTTTTAAAGATTAGTCATCTGTAGGAATGACATTTGAAAGACTGACAGTTCCAATCAAATCACAAGGGCTGCTCTTGTGCTTGAAGGTAGTTGTTTAATTAGGAAAAAAAAGGTAAAAATCAACCTGTCTAATTAAGTGTGGTACCTTGAGGTGCAGCTGAGGGAAGCACAGATGTGGTCCTTGGAAGGAGGGAACTGCCAGGCTGGCAGGGTGTGGGTTGGGCAGCCCTGAAGGCCTGTGGTGGAGCTCTGTGCATGTTCCCTTAGCCCTGCTCCCTCCTGGGGCAGGGCACGGCCTGATCTCTGCCAGGCAAGCTTGGTGACAGTCGTAATAATAACGCTGTGATTTGCCTGGTTGATTTGAGATGCGCCATAATTACTGCATGATTACAATATTCTTAGAGCAGCCCTTAAAAACCCCTGCAGTTCCTCAGAGCTCCCCAAGGGCTCATCTGGCACCTCACCTTGCAAGTGAAGCTGTGCAGGGGAGTCTGGGCGTCCCTCTGCACCTCGGGCTGTGCCAGACCAGGGCTGTGTGCCCTCAGCCACCTGCAGAGTTCTCTGCTGCTCAGGCTCTCCATGGAGCACAGGGAGTGTTTGGTGGCAGGATGGTGCTTGGCCAAGCAGGACAAGCTTTTGCGAGGGCTGAGAATGCTCCTGGGAAGGACAGGGGCTGGGAGTGATGCTGGCAGGGGGGCAGCACTCAGAGGTGCCTTTCCTCTTGTGACAACCTCGTGCTCACTGAGTTACGAGTTGTGAAAGTGTCGGCTTCATCCTGTCTCCAACTTTGGAGCTTTGTTTGGCTCCTCCATTTCTCATTCAGAAGATATGGATGGCCTTGGACCTTGAGTGATTCTAAAATTAAGATGAATTACCTTCTCCAGACCATGCAGTTGGTGAGAGCAGGGCTCTGCCAGCACCTCAGGCATCGGCGTTCAGCCTCTGAGCTCCCTGAGCCTTGTGCTTCCTGGCCAAAAGTGCGCAGCTATTTCCATCTCACCTCCAGAGCAGGCTGAGCTGAGGTGAGCCAAAATAACTCAGCCCCAGGGAAGCTAGAGTCAGACCCAGGCTGGGTTGGAAGCTGGACAAATTGGTACATTCATCCTGTGCCTTTCCCTCTACGAGGCACATCCCATTTCCTCAGGCAATGCTGGAGTGTCTCCGGGTTTATTGGATTGGCATATGGGGTTTTGTGCTAGTAGAAGAGAAGGAATGGTTCCCTGCCAAATGCCTCTCAAGTGGAAGATGGACCAGGTTATCCTGACATGTCAAAGGTTCCCAGAACCTTTGTGTTCCCTGGGGAAGGAGCTGGTGAGGAAAGGAGGATGAGAGCACCATGGGAAGCCCTGTGTGCTCCTTTGAGCAGGCCCAGCAGGGTCAGAATTTCGGCAGGGACTAGAAATCCAAGGGAGACCATTTAAAAATGACTTTCCAAGCAGGTTGTGTAGGTTTGTAGCATCACTAATGGGCTGCAGGACTGTGAGTGCCAATTGACTGTGCTTCAACTGCCCAATTATAGTTGGGCATCTGCTTAATCATCCCAAATTCCACCCCCCTGCTTCCCTTTCCAAGCTGTGGCATCAAAGAATCAATGTTAATTCCTCAGTCCCATTAGTGACTCGTGCAGGGGTCACAGGCTGCCAGACTCTGTGCCCTGTTTGGGCACCCAGCAGTGAGCAGGGATCAGGATTTGAGCCTCATCCCTTTCAGGGAGCCATCTAACGGGGATGGGAGCTGGGAATTTTCTCTCTAGGTTGATGTAGTGGCTGATTTCTCGACCAGCTTCTAAGCAGGGAGCTGGGAGCTCTGAGTGCCATGCTGAGCTTTGCTGGAGCTGTCCTGAAAAGCCACAGGAGTGAAAACTGCAGGAAATGCTCCTGTTGGTGCCTTATCAGGACTACCTAAAAATAGAGGCCAACGAAAATTAAGAGAATAAAAAGCAGTTCTATTTATTGAAGGGCTTTCAGGTACATTTTGGGCAAATGAAGCCCCCCCAGGGACTACAGCCAAAAGTGGATGACAGGTCATGGGTTTTCTCACTTTTATAAGTTTGGTCCATTTGCATATTGGGGGTTAATCTTCCAATTACAGTCAGGTAATTAAGTCATTTACCCCAAGTTTGCCCTCCCCCAATTCACTTTTTTTTACATTTCTCAGGGCCTGAGACAGTCAGGTGTCCTTGATTGCCAGGCCTGGAGAGGAATTTTTCTGTCTGACCAAAATGGGAGAGCAGCAGCTCACACTGTGTATGGAGTGTAGAGTTATACACTGAAGAATTGCAGGATTACAACTACATGTAACATATAAAAGCTAAAATCCTAAGGCATCACTGTGACTAGCACTGCTATGCCATAAATCTGTTCCTGCAGTGCTGGGGTGTTGCTGGGACAGAGGGGAACAAGGACTCTCAGGGTCCTTAACCTGGGAGCCCTGGCAGCTCCTCTGCAGTGAAAAGGTGGTTTGGAATACGGCAGAAATTTAAACGTGAATTTACAGCCCAGACACTCCTCTAGTTCAGATTCCCTTTGTGTGGCTGCTCTCAGTGCTTCTGAAATACAAAGCATCTCCTTCCAGGCTCCCCCAGCTCGTGA
Source organism: Picathartes gymnocephalus (assembly GCA_013390045.1). Lineage (NCBI taxonomy): Eukaryota > Metazoa > Chordata > Aves > Passeriformes > Picathartidae > Picathartes > Picathartes gymnocephalus. The sequence goes on along the minus strand of WEKY01056782.1, from coordinate 78,300 downwards.
GCAGTGTTAGGAGGAGATTCTGGATGGGAATTCACAGCACTGTCAGGACTTAGCCTCCCCCAGGCAGGAACAGCCTCCCTCTGCTCCCAGGGCAAGGAACACTCCTGGCTGCCTGTCTGGAGCATTTCCCAGCCTGGACACTGCAAAATGTCCAGCATCTCCTGCCAAGCAATTTCTACTTCACCTCTGTCTTCAGGGACTTGTGCCTGCAGCAGCTGCTGCTGTTTCCAAAAGTGATGGAGAATTTGGATGCCTTCATGTTTTTTCAAAAAAACCCACTTTTAAGATTTCTGATGTTTGCTATTGAAAAGAGAATAATCACGCTTTTAAAGACTAAATCCCTTTTTAAGGTGTTTAGAGAGCCCAGTGTTGGCTTTCTGCAGTGGGAGAGGGTGAACTCGCTCACAGCTCTGCAAGCTTCTTTCTCCATTTTTCTTTTATATATTAGAATCAGGTTATTAATAACTCTTTTAAAATAGAGCAGGATTTATTTTCTTCCAGGGGTTGGGAAGAACTCTTTAATTAAAAGTGAGTGCTGATGGCTGTGGAGATGCTGAGGTGCTCCCAGGTGATGCCAAAGGTTTGTCCCACTCTGATCTGCCCTTTGGGTGTGGGATGAGAGCAGTCTCATCTCCAGGTCTGCAATTGAGAACATTGGGAACTGGGAGATAAAATGAATCCTTGTGGCTTGCTGGGCACAGCTCTTCTTGTTTGAGGGTTGGATTTGGGAACTTTCCCAGGTGCCAGCGTGAGGAGAGGCAGCTCCCAGCATATCCCACCAGCCCAGGGCTCCAGATCCACCCAGAGAATCCCCCACCATTAATTCAGAAAGGGTATAAAAGCCTCTCAACCACCACCAGCACAAGCTGTGCAGTGGTGGAGGTGATGGAATCCTTGCTCCAGCATCAGTGAGCACCACAGTCTCCTTTTATCGTTCCGTTGTGTTGTACTGGTTTGGCTTGTTAGGCTTCCTTGGACAGAGGGAGAAAGGAAAGTCCAGATGAAGCCCTGGCAGATTTGGCTCGATGGTTCAGCCTTGCACATCCTTGAAAAATGCAGTTTGCTGGCCTGCAGGTTGGAAAGGTGAGGCTTTTCCTCTGGAAAAGTGAGGTATGGTCATTCTGACCTGCCACCTGTTCCCATGAGGTGTCACGTGGCAGCTCGTGCCTTCAAACCCCTCGGACAAAGCATATGCAAAGCCTATTATGGAGCTGTGGAATTTAGCCCAGCCGTGTTGAAATTGGGTCATCCTTTGTTAATGTCACTTTTTCAGATCCATGGGAGTCAGCGGTGCACAAAATACTCAGTGCAATGCAGACCACAGAGGGGGAAATAGAGAGCCTGGGAACGTGTCTGGTACTGGCAGTGCTGATGGGGTCTGAGCTGAGCAGAGGGGACAACTCAAGGTGTGTTGTGTCACCAGACGAGGTGGTGCTTGATGGAGAAACCCTTAAATGAGCTAATTGTTGGAGCATTTTCCCAGGATTCACCCACAAGCAACCTGAATGAAAATCCACCAACTTTTCCCGAAGAAAAAAATTTCCAGTTGCCATTCTATTTTGGAAGTGGGCTGTAAGTCAAACAGCGTTTCATCTAGGGAGAGATGCTTTATAAAAAACATGTGTGAAGTGCAGCCATTTATCATGGAGGATTGGGTGCTGGAGAGGCTTTCTCATCCCAGACCTGAGTCAAGCCACAGCTTTCCCGGCTGGAGAGAGCGTTGCCAATCCTGGCAGAGCAGAGCATCCTCTGGAAGCAGAAAGGGCCCCCATAACTGGTGCCATTCCCTGGGGAGGCTCTCCCAGCATCCACAGCAGCCTCATCCCTGCTGGTGCCAGGGGGGTGACGCAATTTTTGCTCCTGTTTTGGTTAGCACAAGATTGCAAAGCCCAGGTTCGGCCCTTTCCAAAATCACTTAATAAAAGGATTCCTGCTTTTTCCAGCCTTGGAGAAGATCCCTTTGAAGCAACAAGGAGAGGAAGTGCAGTGCCTGTAGTTAAGGATAGATCAGCACTCGGGCACTGTGGTGATGGCTGCAGTGTGAGAACCTGCACAGGAATACAAACACGTTTAGGACAGTGAATCCAATCTTTTCCAGCTTTCCCAGGAGATTGGCCTTGCTGCTGGAAGCAGCGAAACCTTGGGACTGTGTCACAGCATAAGAGCGGTGCCACCACACCTCCTGTCCTGGTTCTACCATGGAGGGGGGATTAATTTGGAGAAGAGAAAGTTTCTGATGCTTGTTAAAATTTGGCTGAAGCTCTGAAACTCAAGGGTTTATATGTTTTCCAAACTGGTGGGTGGTTCGTTCTAATTCTGGATATGCAATTTATTCGCATACACAGCTAATCCTTTTTCGAATCCTGTTAAGTTCTTGTTCTTCTCAGTATCCTGTGGCAATAAGTTCCAGCAGCGAATTGTGCTTGTGTTGAGCCGCCTTGATCCACTTTACTCATGCTTGCTTTAAAATTTAAGTGTTGTTCTGAGAAGCTTGGTTAATATTATTTTTTTTTTTCTGGGATTTAATCTGTGTTCTTGATCCCGTTTGTGGCAACAGGGCTCAGGCTGGGAGGGAAGGGTTGGCTGGGTTTTGCCTCAGCTGTTGCAAGGTCAGGGAAATTTTGTGTCTCAGTTTCTGTGACAGCTTGGAAAACACAAGGAATGGCTCTGTAGCCAAGGCAAGTGCAGTGAGTGTTGTTTGTAGGTGAAGCTGGAGGGATATATTGAGTGATAAAACAGCTTCCAGGAACTGAACTTCCTTACCAGACTTTTCTAGTATTTCTGAATTTCTGAAATTAGACAAAAAAAAAACAAGCAAAAAAGAAAAAAGAAAAAGAAGAATATATTATTTCTGTATTTCTGGCTGTAGGACTTATCTTAATTTTTACAAGAACGAAACAGATGCTGGGTGAAGGGATAATGCAAACCCTCACCCTCCATCACAGCATTGGCTCCACAATTTGGATTCCCAAGGATGAATTCAGGTCTCCTTTAGCTGGAAGAATTCTCCTGGAGACCTGAAACATTTCTGATCATTCTCCCTCCCTTTGTTGACTTGCAATCCAAGATTTGTGCTGCACAGATCAGCTCAGGGATGGCCATTCCCCCTCACAGCTGTCTGAAGGAGGGCTCTGGTCTGAAAATCTTCTGTCCTTTTGTCCCCTGCCTTGGGAGAATCTAAAATTGAAAACACCACCCCTGATTAAATCCTCCAAGAAGCAGCAATTCTGTGTGCTCATTACTCAGTTCTGGCTATGTTCTGCTTAATAACTAAACAGTAATTAGCTCCACAGTTTTGCTACTATACTTATAATAGCCCCCATTAAAGTTATGGGGTTTTTAGGCAGTAATGACTTACAGAGTAATTAACGAGCAAGAGGCTTTTATTGCTACCTTTATTTTTAGCCTGTGCTTTACAAGCCTGTTCTGCCAAATACCAAAAATCTTAGGCAGACGCTTGGAGTGCCCATCCCCTGCCAAGCAGTGTGGAAAGGAGCAGGGCTGCGTGTGGAGCACCTGGAGCCCAGAGCTGCCACAGAATCCCAGAATTCCAGAGTTACTTGTGCTGAAGGTGCCTTAAGGCCCATAACATTCCACCCCCTTCCATGGGCAGGGACACTTTCCACTATCCCAGCCTGCTCCAAACCCCATCCAACCCAGCCCCTTGTCCCCACCCAGCCTTGTCCCCGGTGTCTACTGTGCTGTGACCACCCTGTGCCTCAGTTTCCCCCTCTGGGAAGTGGGCAGGACATCCCTGGGGCTGATTTCTGTGCCAGACGCCTGCCTGAGTCTGGGTGTGAATTCAGAAGGGGTTTTTGGGGTCACAGGGGTTGAGGTGGGCGGAGCAGAGGGACCAGCTCTGCCTTGTGCCACTCCAGCATCTTTGTTCAGCAGGGATCGGATGCAGCTGCTGTTGCAAAAGTGAAAGGAACCCTGGGTTTAGATTTTCGGGATACTTTGCCTGGAGGGAAGAGCTTTTGGTGAGAATATGCTGAAGTGTGAGTCTTTACTTTCTTTGTAAAATTTTTGTTGCAGGTTTTGGCAGCGTGTGTTTGTTATTTCCTGGCTGCTTTGGAGCAGAACAAAGTGTTTGCGACATTTGTTTGGGGAATTTTTGGGAGTGTTTTTTAACACCGAGACAATGTTTTTACTCCAGTAAGATGTATAGGTACAAATTCAAATCAAGCCATTCTTTAGTTTAACATTTCCTAAATCACTTCTCTTCAGTGTGGGCAAACCAAGGAATAATGAGAGAGGGGCTGAGCAGCCCCAGAGGAGGAATAGAAGGTAAAACTGACTATGAAGATTGCAGATCAAATCACTCGTTCCTATGGCAAGTGTCAGAGCTGATGCCAATTAACTCGATTTAAAAAAAGAACCTTCAGTGTTTAATAATCCAACATGTTACTAACACGTGGCTCCAGGAGTTATTAAAGCTTTTTTATTACATCAGTGCCCTTTCCATGTTGTCATTCCTCGACACCATTGCCCTCTGCTGGAGGATGGGGATCTCTTTCATCTGAGGGCACCTGATTCTTCCCAAAACCGTGCAAAACTCGTTTTAGCACTATTTTAACCCCAAAATCACTTACATTTGAGCCAGTGATTTGTGTCTTTCACCTCACTTTTCAAAAGTGAAAGAGAAATAAAAGCCAGGATACTTTCTGTAGTGGAAAATAGAGTTTGATAGTTTTAATTGACGTGTAAATTTGTTTCTCCTCCTTCATTTCTCTGGAAAGAGGAGATAGCAGAAGTTTATGTGACAATCTAATCGAAGCAGGCTTTGTTTCAAACTTTTTCAGTGGCAAAAGGAGAGTGGTGTTATGATGGGGAGGGGGTAGAGAGAATGCCTTGAAGATGAGCATCATTTTTTCCCAGACTAATTTTTGTCTTGTGACACAAAGAGCAACAAAAAGAATCTCCTGTCTTTGGCAACAAGGAAATGTTGTGATTTAGGGCAAGCCCTGTGTCTAGGTCTGCGAAGTTGTGACTCCTCTCACCAGCAGTGTAAAATGACAGGCTCCCATGTAATTCCTGGCTGATGTTGTCAGCGATAAAAGCAAATCCTTCAGGAATTGGCAGTGAGGAAACGCTGCAGAGCAGCGCCCGTGGTGCTCCCTGGATGGCGCAGGGCAGCTCGGCACTCTGCAGCTGCAGGCGCAGAGTGGCCAGAACTGGGGTCCAGCTCTGGCTCCGTGTCCCTCCCAGCCACCCATCAGCATCTGGGACCCACCCTGGGGTCGTGTGCCTTTGGGAACATGAACTGCAGCCACTGCATCTCAGTCGCATCGGCGGCCCGGGAGCGCCGATGGTGTGAGGGGAGTTCAGGCGGCTCTGGGGGGACAGGGAAGGGAACACTGGACCGTTCCCTGTCCCTGGCAGCTCTCTCTGCCGGGCTCCGAGTGGCCTGTGCTGGCCCTGAGCAGCTGGAGCTCCACAGTGACAGCTGAGTGACCAGGGAGCTGCTGAATGCTCCGGAGACAATGAAAAGCGATCAATGCAGGACAGAGCAATGCACAAATCGCTAGAGCCTGCTCGTTCTGCCCGCTGCTGAGGGCTTGGAAAGCAGAGCAGCACCCCAGGCCAAAGGTGCCCGTTTTCCATCATGCCAAGGCCAGCCTGTCCCATGGGAGGAGGTTGAATTGAGCCTGGATCGGCGGGAGGCAGGGAAAAGGCAGCTTTAAGGTCGGGGTGCTGTGTCTGGAGGAAGCTGCCCATGACAAACAGGGCATTCGGTGATGCCAGCCCGCTGTGGCAGCTTGCCAGGGGCTGTGAATGGGCTCTGAGTGGCTTTTTTAGCTGTTATTTCCTCCCACGCCCTCTCCAGCAGCAGAGTCCTGTCCTTGGTGTATCTCTGGGGAAGGCACTTTACTGGGTGAGGTGTTCAGGCTTCCCAGCCCCCTGCAGGGATGCTCAAGGGACCTGTTCCAGCTTTAGCAGGGCATTCCAAGGAGGCCAACACTCCATGTCTTCTGTTCAAGCATGGTCAGCAATGCAGGGGCAGCAGGGATGAGGCCAGACGCTCTTTCCTACAGGCACTGTGCTTTGACAGAGCGAGGCCAGCAGGAATTCTCTGGCTTCAAGACCTGAACAGGGAGGCAACAGAAGGCTGATGCTTGCTGGAATAATTCCTCCTCTTCCTACCTGGTTTGTTTTGTCTGAATGAGGCTGCTTTCACCAATCTTGAGAAAAAATGAAAGAATTTTGACTGGGGAACTTGCTCTTTGCTAGAGTTGGCTGGAAATTTTCCTATGAGTTTGGGTTTTGTATGTGTGGAAAAAAAAATAATTCACTGAAACTTTGGTTGAGGGACATTTACATGTCACTTTTAAGGACAAAGACCAACCTATGTCCTCCTTCTGTCTTGTTTTCCCTGATAAATTAATACCTCTGTGATTGAAGTGCTAACTTGAAAAAACCAGGTTCTGTCCAGCCACTTGAATATCACTTGATTGCAAGATTTCTTTAGAGGAAGAACCTGTCAGTTCTTGGAGCCGTTTCACTCCAAGTGGGCTCAGTGCCGGGGGCTGGCTGTACAGCCCAGAGGCCAAGGGAAATTCAGATCAATCCAATTTGGGCTAATCAAGGATCTGAACCTGGATTTCTCCACGCCTGCCCCATGCAACCAAGAAAAAGCCAGCTCTGGGGAAAAATATCCGCGCAAGTAGCGTGGCATCAAGAGCCCAGGCTCGAGGGGATTGAAGGAAGGGATCCGATAATTCCCAGATCACTGGCAGTGGGAGAGCAGTGCTTCTCCCAGAGCATGCTGCTCCCTCTGCAGTATCCCTGGGCTCTGCCTGCCTGCACTGCAGCCCTTTTAGCAGCCTCTAATGCCTTGGCCCACATGGGAGCAGCGGCACTAAACTGCGACCCGTGTCTGCAAACTGCCCACCGTGCGCGGCAGCCCCGCTAAGTGCTGCGCTTTGCTCGCCGAGGCGCCGGGATAAAATACAGTCTGCTTAAATCTTGTATGTGCTCGTCTTGCATCAAACTAAGCCGTTGTGGCACTTTAATATACTCCAGACGCAGCACCTCCAAGAGGGAATGAACCTGAGCAGGCTGCTGGAAGCCTGAGCTAAATCTGGCTGTGCTGGAGCTGCCAGCAGCATGGGCCGAGCTCAGGGAATACTGATGGGAATGGTGACTTTTTCTGGGGATACCTAAAAACCCAGGCCAGACTGAGTTAAGAGAATAGACAGCAGTTATATTTATTGAAGGACCTTCGGGTACATTTTGGGCAGACAAAGCCCTCCCAGGGGCTACACCCCAAAATGGACAACATAGGTCACAGGTTTTCACACTTTTGTAAGTTTAGTCTATTTCCATATTGGGGGTTAATATTCCAATTACAGCTTCAGGTAATGAAGCCATTTTACCCCCAGTTTGCTCCCTCCCAACTCGCTTTTGTTTACATCTCTCAGGGCCTGAGACAGTGACGTATCCTTGATTCCACACCTAGAAAGGAATTGTGTCTGATCAAAATAAGAAAACAACAGCTAACACTGTATATGGAGTTTAGAGTTTTACACTGAAGAACTGCAGGATTACAAATACATGAAACATAAAAGCTAAAATCCTAAGGCATCAGGAAAAATATGGGATCACGTTTCTGTGCCCCAGCAGCAGATGTGCAGCCACCCCAAGAGCTCTGCCTGGCCAAGGGAGAGGATCTGGGGTTCACAGGAAGTACTGATGTGTCAGGCAGTGGTGTGGTTGTGATAGTGGCTGCTCCTTCCGTGGGCTTGGCTGGCTCGAGGAGAAGGTTCTGTTCTGCTGGGATGGCTCAGACACTGCAGCAATGAGCAGCATTCGCTCAGCTGACAAGAGGGACTTGCTTGACAAAGGGCTGCAAAGGGAAAGCAAGGCCTTGGACACCCAGGGGGAATTTCCCTGCAGGGCTGGGACACACTGGTGCTGCTCACTGCCCCAGCGGGGTTTGTTCTTCTCCAGGAGAAGTCTGGTACTTTCTCTACCTACACACCTTTGCTCTTCGTTGCAGGTTTCCTTCCACATGAGTCTCTGAAGTTCCTGCTGGCAGCTCCAGCAGTGCCCTGCAGAAGTGCCCTCCTGCTCCTGGGCTCAGCAGCCGAGGCCCCTCCAAACCTGCTTCTGCAATGGGTGGGTTGTGAGCACTGGTAAGACCCACGAGTCGTGTCGCCTTCGCTGCTCTCTCCCTCTCTCGCGTTCTCTCTCTCTGTCCTTGCTCCTTCCTGCCCATTTATTTCTCTTCTCCATGTGCTCTGCTGTTCTGTCTCTGGGGTTTTCACTGTCAGGTAATGAGGAGCTGTGGGCCCAGTCAGTCTTGGAGATGCCGAAGAGACGAGACATCCTGGCTATCGTGCTGATAGTTCTGCCCTGGACACTACTAATCACCGTCTGGCACCAGAGCACCATTGCTCCACTGCTTGCAGTGCACAAGGGTGAGAGAAACCAAACCAGCCCATGCCAAGTCCGTGCATCTCCCCTTCGTCCTCATCTCCTCTCTCATTTCATTTCTCCATGGCAGCCATGCTCATCTCAGCTCCCAGACCATGCCCATGCAGGAGCCTCCCCACCTCTGCTGTAGGAACAGCCCAGTGCTCCTAGGGGTTCTTCAGAGGCATCAAACTCCACGTCATGGGATGTGCTTGCTGCACTTGGGGAGTTCTTTGTGGCCTAAATCCAGAGTGCTGCTTCTCTTTGTTCCCTGAGAGAGGATTCCCTCCCTGCTGGCCTTTGCAGTGCTCTGCACACAAAGTTATTCCAGCGGGAAAGCTAAGAAAAAGAGAGCAGAGGAAACTAAGCTGCCACTCGAGGCAGGTGCTCTGGGAGACGTGAGGCTGAGAGCACTTTTTAAGGGAAGCAGAAAAGCAGTGCTCCTGCACTTGAAGGAGACGGCGAGAGCCAGATCTCATCTACCTGGGGGAGCTACAAAGCTATGGGAAGTTGACTTCCACACTGCCGGTCACACACTGCAGTAAATATAACCCAAACCAGGGAGTGGAGGAAGTTCTGAGGGAACCCTTTTGGCCAGAAGCATCCTAATTTGGTCCTGTTCTTGGCACAGCAGCAATATCTAAGGGCTGTCAGGGCTCCTGGGGGCTGGAAGAAGCCACGCTGCCTTCTGCCACCTTCCCTCTTGGTTCTGCCCTTCTGCTGTGGGTGGGCTGGTCTGGGCGAAGCAGCTCAGCTCATTTTCAGGACCCTTTCATCTTCTCTGAATCCTTTTCTCTGAGGGATTCTCTCCCCTTTTAGTGTTTGTCCCCATCCTCCAGAGCTGCTTATCCCTTTGCTGGACACTCTGATGTGCAGCTTGAGTTGCAGGAAGTTCAGTCTGTCCTGAGAAGGTTTCCCTTTCTCCTGACAGCCACCCCTGAGGCTTTGGGCAGGGAAAAATGACTGATCCCTTCTGGAAGGTGGACAGTGTTTCAGAGGATGAGTGAGCTACTGGGCTATAAAAGAGGACTTGAAAGATGACTAAAAACACACTGCCTGTACAGCAGTTTAAGCACTGCCCTAAAAGCTGTTTTCTGTGGATGGCCATTGCAGTTACAGCACAGAGACTGCTCCAATGGCTCAGACAAGAACTCACCAGTGATCTTGATGAGACACCTCTCTGCTTTTCAGAGCTCCCAGTGGAAAGTGAGTAGTGGTAGAGACTGAGCTCAAAGCTCTTGAGAGGAATAATTTCATTCTTGTGAAGCATTGCTGAGATGATCTGCTCAGAGGTGCTGAGAGAGAATTGTACCTGGAGATGCCCAGAACAGCAGAGCTTCCCCATGCCAGGGCTTCCAGCTGAGGCTTTGACCTGCAGAGCTTTGCAAACTGCCTCGGGCATCATCCTGGCTAATTACATTTGTGTCTGTGTCCAATGCATTTCACAGATTTATTTCTGAATTTATTCCAGCGTTTCCCAGAGAGCTCTGCTGTGTAAAGCTGAGGTGCTTTGCAGTACGCAGGGCCTGATATCATGTACCCTCTTCCCTCTCCCAAATATCCATCCCCACCTCCTCATCAATGCCATGGAGTAGGAGGCCTTCACTTGGTTCAGATATCAAAGCCTGTGCTGCTGGAAGAATAACAAGCTTTGAAAAAGCCACAGGTAGTCCCCTGTTTGGTCAGATTTAATGGCTCTCTGTTCCTGTTCTTTCTCATCTCAAGTTCCTGGTAGTTACCTGATTTTGCAAAATCTCTGGCTCAAAGTGTTCTGTGCCCACTGGAGAGCCATCCTTGCATCCTGAGTGGGGGTCCCCCTTCACCTCTGCAGACCGTGGCATTCCCATTGCTCTGCAGTGGAAGTTGCACCCTGGAAAAGAGGCAGGTGTGTCAACATTGGTTTTCCTAGAGCTGATTGTGAGCAATTCGCAGGGATTTGATATGTTTGGATCAGAGTATCCAATCTTTAGGCTGTTCATCACTCACATCTGCACCCCTGAGGGGGCTGTTATGTTTAGAGGCTGGAGGGACCTTTTTGAGGCAGGTTGGTCAGAAGCAGGGGAAAGTCTCTGCAGGAAAAAACCTCAATTACAGGCTTTAGTTTCCACTCTCCATTCCTGGATTTGAAGTGTGTCTTTCCCCACTTCTCTGTGCCTGTCCGAGAGCAGTGGGGCACTGCAGTGTCCTCCCCAGACCGTGCTGCTGGGGATCTTCTCTGGCCTGGTGTTTTCCACCATTGTTTCCCTGCCTCCCAGTCCAGGGGCTCCAAATCCTGAGTCCAGAGCTGTGAGTCCTGACGCACTGAGCGTGGTGCCCAGAGCACTGGGGCTCTTCAGGAATGATGGATCATCAATCCACATGGTTATTTTCTTTATCTGGATCCAACTGCTCTACGATCCTGTCTCTTCTGGGTGCTTTCTGAAGCTGCTTGTCGTGAGCACTCAGCCCAGCTGTCCTGGGCTCTCAGGCCTTTATTTTTGGTGCTGGTTTTCTAGCAGCAGAATCTTCTTTTCTCACATATGTTTGTCCCTGATTGCTTTATTTATCCGTGCCCTTATCTATGAAAGCCTCCACCCGAGCCCGTTTCCTCTCCTGGCACCCACGAGGGTGAGGCGCCGGTAGCCGCGGCCTGCTGGCCCAGCCGCCGGGTGCCGGGCGCCCGAGTCGATGCGGCTTTCTCTTCTCTCCATGCCCTTGCCCAGATGATGGTGGTGACTCCCAGCGTGATCTCGCTGCAGGCTTGGACTCCAAGGAATACTGCCTGTCGGACCGGGACATTGTGGAGGTGGTGAGGACAGAGTACGTGTACACGCGCCCACCCCCGTGGTCGGACACGCTGCCCACCATCCACGTGGTCACCCCCACCTACAGCCGGCCGGTGCAGAAGGCAGAGCTGACCCGGCTGGCCAACACGCTCCTGCACGTGCCCAACCTGCACTGGATCCTGGTGGAGGATTCCCAGCGCCGCACGCCGCTCATCACCCGCCTGCTGCGGGACACGGGGCTCAACTACACCCACCTCAACGTGGAGACGCCCCGCAACTACAAACTGCGCGGGGACATGAGGGACCCCCGCATCCCCCGCGGCACCATGCAGAGGAACCTGGCCCTCAGGTGGCTGAGAGAGACCTTTAACAAAAACAACAGCCAGCCCGGGATTGTTTACTTTGCTGATGATGATAACACCTACAGCCTGGAGCTCTTCGAGGAGGTAAGAGCCTGGAATGGGGGGATGAAGGGGCTGATTAGCCTGGGGAGGGGGCGGGAGATGCTGGGCACGTCCTCTCCTGAGCTCTGGATTAGTCTTGGCTGCACTCAGTGAAGCTCTGCTCAGGTTACCCTCGTCTCCGGGGCTCCGTTACCCTGTGTGTTACCCAGAGTCAAAGCATCCCGTGGGAAGCACAGAAACCACAGTTTATCTGTGGCTTGCGATCACGAGGCAGTTTCCACAGAAAGGGAGCTAACGAGGAGCTGCCTTCCCCTGTGGGGAGCCTTGTTAGGGTTGGAACATCCCCTGCTGTCCGACATGCAAAGAAACCTCAGCCACGCTCTTTCCTCGCCTCATCCCGGAGATTTCCAGCTGATCTGATGTTTTCCACCTTCCTCCTTCACCACTCGGCTGTCTGTTAATTCCTGGTTATTTGGTTTGGGTTTTTTTTTAATTTGAGGAGTCCCTGGTGCTCCTTTTCCTTCCCTGCCGTTTGCATTTGTTTGCCCCCATCCCAGGATTAAATTCCGGGGCTGTCAGGAGCCCGGTGCCTGCTCCGCACAGACCCCAGCTGAGGCAGCAGCGCCCTGTCAGAGCCACCCCTGAGCTGTGTCAGCACAGGCACAGCATTTCCAGGACATCTTGTTCAGAGGTGTTCTCTGTGCTTGTCTCTGCCTTGCTGCACACACAGGGAACAGGAGCTTGTCAGAGATTTTGCTTCTCCTCCTGGAAAAGCAGAGCCCTCCATGCACTGCCTGGGCGAGGGATGTCTCTGTGCCAGGAGACATGTGCAGCTTTTCCCCTCTGGAGCAATTCCTCTTGCAGCACCCGGGCACGGATGTCTCCCAGGCTGCTATCAGCAGGCAGAGGGGCTGAGATCTCCCCCTGAAAGTTTGCAGCTCCAGGGCTGAATTTCAGCCTGTCTGACAATCTGGTTGGGCTTGAGCAGGGGAAGGTTTCCATTGGCTTTCCCACCCTTTCTCTTTGTTCCAATCCAGCTGGGGCTCTAAATGAACTCCTGTCTGCCCGTTTGAATGGTCTTACAGTCCCAGGTATCTCACCTGGCTTCCAGCTCTGAATTACGTGTTCCCTTGCTCTCTTGAGGCCAAACTCTTGCAGCAAGGGACGAGAAAGGAGGATTGCTTCCTTCCCTACCAGCTGCCAGTTTTCATACCACGGATCTCCAATTTATTTCCTCATACATGCCTCTTTCCCTTCCCTGATGGCTCTCACTTTAGCTTGCACAGCCACACATACTTTGAAAGCTGAAAGTGAATTCAGACTGAATTTCTTTTTTTTCCCCATCTCTTTTGAGGCTGGCTCTGGTAGCATCTTGAGACAGACTCCTCACATGAATAAAGCAGAAAGGGTTCCTTCATTCACTCGTGTGCTGTGCTCGTAGAGGCTTCTCCTCTCTGATATGTCTCTGCAGTTAAGGTCACTGAGCCAAGGAAATGTGCTGTGAAATGCAGGAGACACACATTATTGTTCCCTGTGGACAGGGGCTGCCTTAGCTGCTGTATAATGCAGAAGAGCAAGTGCCAGAGCTCTCCTGCTCTCGTTTGCAGTAATTAGCAGTGAGGAGATTAGCTCTGAGAGATCCCTGATCTAAGAGAGCAAGCTGAGAGCAGCGCGGGAGGCTGAGCCTGCCAGGGAGCGGGGCAGGGCGCTGGGGGTGAGTGGCACTCAAAGCATCTGCCTTGGCAAGTGCAGGCAGCCAAAGGGCTCCCTGGGGCTCCGCTCTATTTCTGGTGCCCACAGGGAGCAGTTACCCGGCGCTGTTCCACAGGGCAGAAGCAGTGAGAAAAGACTGTCCTGCCTGCTGGGAATTCTGGAGAGGCTGTGCTTCCCAGCTGTCCCCAAGGCTGGGAGCTGCAGTGCCTCACTCTGGGGTGCCCTTAGCCTTACACAGGCTGAGATTGCCTGAGTAGAGACCATTTTTCTTCCAGACATGGCATTCCTGCATTTCCAGGTGGCCTTGGACAAGGTGCCTCCCTCCTGTGTCTTGATTTGTCCATGTGGAGCCCAGCAGCTGGGCAAAACACCCACTCATAAATCCCAGAGATGTTTCCTTATAGGCAGCTTTGTTTTCAGTGCTGAGTCCAGCTCAGTTCCATGGCCATTGTTGTTGCTAGCTTTCACTTTCCAAAGCACTTCCCTTCTCCAGCTGTGGCATGGGCAGCCGTTTACAGGTGAGTGGTGTGGTCTGAGCCACAGAGGAGCTGCCTGGGGGTGGAACTGCTTGGGAGTGGATGTTATGGAGAGGGGAGAGCTTGGAGAAGTCCCTGCCTCTGCCCAGTAGACAGCAGCTTTATTGAGGTGGCCAGCATCCCAAAACCACTCTCGCTTGCAAGTTATTAATAATGACCAATCAGGCCTATTACAACATTAATTATTTATTGATTAAACCAAGGAAAATAGCCGTAAGACTTAAACAGATTACTTACTATACAGGATAAACGAAGAAACACTACTAGTAGATAAACAATTCAGTGCACAGTGATAATAAGGTACCTATATTACAGCTAGTGAAGAAATAGTATAGATTAAGATCCAGTTTCTAATGGGGCACACATAGGATCGCTTCACACACAGAGGATGCTTTACTCTCAGTTTCTGGAAGAGTAACCATGAAGATGTGTCCAAGCTTCGGGGAGGACCCTGCACTTTTCCAGGGAGTTGTGTAGGAGACTGCTGCCTCTGTGAAAATTTCTGTAGGTTTTATAGTTGTAAAAGTATATGTCTTTTCAATCAAGAATTTCTAGCTTATCTCTCTACATCTCGCTCTCAAGGCAAGATGTTGATTGTCAGCTGGAGGTCTCACCTCCCTGGCACTAGAGATCACAGAATCACACGGAATGAACTAGGCTGGAAAGGAACTTTAAGATCATCTAGTCCAACCTATGACCGAACACCTCCTCATCAACTAAACCATGGCACAGAGTGCCACGTCCAGTCTTTTTATAAACACGTTCAGGGACGGTGACTCCACCACCTCCCTGGGCACACAATTCCAGCATGCAATCACTCTTTCAGTGAAGAATTTCTTTCTAACATTTGCCCTAAACTTCCATTGGCACAGCTTAAGACTGTGTCCTCTTGTTCTGGCAGTAGTTGCCTGGGAAAAGAGACCAACTCTCACCTGACTGCAGCCACCTTTCAGGGAGTTGTAGACAGTGATAAGGTCACCTCTGAGTCTCCTTTTCTCCAGGCTGAAGAACCCCAGCTCCCTCAGTTGTTCCTCACAGGGCTTGTGCTCCAAGCCCCTCACCAGCCTTGTTGCCTCCTCTGGACATGTTCAAGGATCTCAATGTCCTTCCTGAACTGAGGGGCCCAGAACTGGACACAGCACTCACTGCTGGACATCTGTCTGGCCTAGGTTATCTCACCAATTCCTGTGAGGGGGAAAATGTATGGAGCCATGCACCAGCTGATGGACAAAGATGAGATTTCTGTGGTAGAAGGGGGACATCCTGCCACAGGGGAGTGCAAGTTGTTGGCTCCAGCTGCAGCTCAGGACCACTGAATCCAAGGTTGATGCCTTTTTCAGGCTTACCTAAAAACAGAGGCCAGAAAGGATAAAGGGAATAAAAGCAGGTATATTTAATGAAGGGCCTTCAGGTACATTAAGGACAGATGAAGCCTCCCCATGGGGCTACACCCAAAATGGACAATGGTCACGAGTTTTTCATACTGCTATAAATATAAGATAGATATAAACTTATAGATATGTTTGGTCCATTTACATATCAGGAGTTAATCCTCCAATTACATCCTCAGGCAATGAAGTAATTTAGCCCCGGTTTGCTGGCCCCCAACTCACTTTTTGTTTATACTTTTCGGGGCCTGAGACAGTAGGGTGTCCTTGAGTTTCAGGCCTAGAGGAATTGTTTTGTTTGACCAAAATGTGAAGACAGCAGCCAACACTCCATATGGAATTCAGAGCTATACACCAAAGCAGAACAGGATTTGAAAGATATAAAAGCTAAAATCCTAAGGCATCAGGTGAGGTGGCTGAGCAGGGGGCTGGCGGGAGCTGCAGGCGGAGGATCCGTGCGGCCAGCGTGTCCCTGTGTGTGCCCGCCCGCAGATGCGCAGCACCAGGAAGGTGTCGGTGTGGCCCGTGGCCTTCGTGGGCGGCCTGCGCTACGAGTCGCCCAAGGTGAACGCGGCGGGGAAAGTGTACGGCTGGAAAACCGTGTTCGACCCGCACCGCCCCTTCGCCATCGACATGGCCGGCTTCGCCGTCAACCTCAGGCTCATCCTGCAGCGCTCTCAGGCCTACTTCAAACTGCGGGGAGTCAAGGGCGGCTACCAGGAGAGCAGCCTGCTCCGCGAGCTGGTCACCCTCAACGACCTCGAGCCCAAGGCTGCCAATTGCACTAAGGTAGGGTCTCATGCTTGGGCAGGGGTGGTGAGGAGCCAGAGGGGGAAGAAACCCCCGTTTTCCCCAGCATTCCATCACTTCATAGAACCAGAGAACATCCTGAGTTAAAAGGGACCCACAGGGATCATCCAGTCCCACTCCTGCCCCGATAATCCCACCCTGTGCATCCCTGGGAGCGGTGTCCTGGTCAGTGCTCTGAGGAAAGCCTTTCCCTGATATCAACCTAAACCTCCCCTGATACAGCTCCAGCCATTCCCTGTCCCTGCTCACCAGGAAGATCAGTGCCTGTCCATCCCCTGCCCCTCATGAAGAAATTGCAGACAGCTATGAGCTTCCCCTCAGCCTCCTCTTCCCCAGGCTGCTCCTCTGTGTTTGGAGGGAGCAGAACCCCATTTTGTGGAAGCTGGGAATGGGTGATTATGCACTAAAATCTGTGGAGGGCCCTTATCTGTTTTGGTTGCAGGCTGCTCGTGGTTGCATAAGCCTTGATAGACAGTCTTCTCTCGCCTGTAACTGTTCTTCTTTCTTATGTTACCACTAAAAAATATTATTTTCAAGGTGGGCTTTTCCGTGGCCTTGCTGATCCCCTGGAGTAGGGACATCCATGGGTGAAATGTCAGTTGTTTAATGTGAATTCCTGAGGGGTGTTTGGGTGCTGTGTGAGGTTTGGCTCTGTGGGCCCGTGTGAGCTGTAACCCAGGAGGAGCAGCCAGAGCCTTCCCTGGCTGCAGGGAAGGGCTGCTCACACAGTCTCTGCCTTGCTGCCAAGTTGTCTTCTCCCTTCTGACATCTGTCCAATGTCTGTGCTGTAGGTGCCCACAGAAACCTGGATCTTTCTGTGTTAGAGATAATACAGAAATGTTTTAGTGCCTGGGATATTGCTCTGAGCTCCAGGAGGTTTCCAGGAAGCTGCATTTTGGGGAGGTTACTGCTGTCAGCTGCCTGATCACATTGCTGGGTCAGGGAGCGGGACCTCGTGTGCTAAATAACACAGAAACCCAGAGCACACTGATGGTTCTTCTCCTGAAGACTTCCCAGTCTGAGATGAGAGATTAATCTGTCTGGGCTGGCAAGGGAGTGTGGGAGACACCATGAGACAAAGCTTGACAGGCATCAATCACAGCCCATCAGCCACAGAGGTGCTGTCAAGGGCTTTGAGGCTTTGTGAGTGGGTTCCCTAAACACTGGAGGTATGGTGGGGGTCTCTCTGAGATCAGAGACCCCTGTGTAGCGCTCTTCCACTCTTGTCTGTTATAAACGTCAGCCAGTCTGATTTAGTGGGTCTTTATTGCTTAATTACCCCAAAAGAATTGTTCTTTTATTGCAAGTAAGTTGTTACTGCCAACAGCCTCAGTGTTGGATCCAGGTCTCCATCCTTTTTGGGATAGGAAAAAAAGTGTTTCTAATTCCCTTTGCCTGATTTCCATGTGCACTGCTCCACAGCCATGGAAAAAAACAGGGATCTGAATGTTCAGCAGTGCTCTCACAAGGAATCCAGGAACAAGGAGGAGGAGCCAAGGGGAAGGAGCAAGTCTGGGTTTTATCTGATACCTGCTGTGCCTCTCTGAATCCACATTTCTGTGCTTATGGCTGTCCAACACCAGGACAAATAACACAACCCGCCTCTCAAGGTGGGGAAAGAGATTGGATTAAAATTAGATCCCTGTTCCTGGGCACTGTGTGGAAATAAATGTCTTTCCAACAGGCAGGAGAGATGTAGAGGCTGCTTTTATGCTGGCGCACAGAAGATTAGGGGTGTTTACTCCGTGGCCAGTTATGCAGTCTTTGGTCCATTGTCCCTGCTGTAAATAAATACCTGTTGGAAGGAAGCTGTGCTAAAGGCTGGGGGTGGGAAATGAGGAGAGGAAGGAGAAGGTTGTTTCCAGGCAGGAGAAAACAAATGGTGCTGCAGCCAGGCAGGGCCGTGACCCAGGTCAGGGATGGGGAGGAAGCAGCAAGGATTGCTGCCCAGCATCGGAAGCAGACTGAGTTTCTTTTCTTGGCTGGGCTGGGGAGAGCTCACTGGGGTCCTTGTTGTGAGCTGAATGCTGTCTGCTCCTGGCAAGCTCCGAGTGCAACTTTGCAGGTTGGGCTCTGCCTTTCTGCTTCAGCTGGCACCAGCAGCCTCCATTTCCCTGGAAATCTCCATTTCTGCTTTTATTCCCCCATTTTACCAGGAGCAGAGTCCAGGCCAGCAGCAGAGAAGGACCAAAGCCAGCTGTGGTCTGGGGTCCTCTCACTCCAAGATAAAGCACAGGCTCCTCTCTCTCTCTCTCTCTCTCTCCTGTGCTCCCAGCACTTGTCATGCTTTGCTTCTGTTAACCATAACGACACACCTGCTTTGCAGGGAGATTTACATTAAAAATTATGATGTGCTTAGATAGAGTCATTAAAGAAGGATCAGAGGAATGTGTAAGATAAGCGCAGACATCTGTTCTCCAAAAATGCTGCCTTCCCTCTGTGCAGTGCTGGTGCTGGTAATACTGATCAGAATTCAGCCCACAAACACACACTCCTGCAAAAAGCTGAAGTTTAGGCCAAAGACCACATATCCTGCTTGTTTTCTTGGATTTGGGAACTGCCCAAAATGAAGGAGAAAGTAAAGAAAGTTGTTATTAATTGATGAGGAGAAAGTTATCCCTCCTTATTGAGGAGGGAAGGATTGGTTTATCCTGGAGCTGTAAGGAAATGGGGCTTTGTGAGAATTCTCTGTATTTGGAGTTCTGCTGTTTGTACATTTCCCTGCTCCCCCAAATCAAACCATCCTCTCTTCAATCCATTGGCACAGGAGGGAGGGCTGAGATTTGGCATTCCTGTGAGGCTGAAGGAAGGCAGGTACATTCTGCTCCCCATTTTCTATCAACAGCTGAGGGAACAATCTGCAGTGTGCTCAGCCAGGACTAAAGGAGAGACAGAGGCCCATGGGCACCATTAATGCCACAGCCGGGGGAACATTTTATTGTCAGGCTGGAGAACAGGAAGCAAAGCTGCCCTTTCAGCCTGGTGTCTTTCTTTTCCCATTCTGTAGTTTCCATTTCAAACAACAATTCCTGAATCTCTCCTGGGAGGGTCTGTGTGCTGGAAACCCTGTGATCCCCTCCCGCTGCAGGTTGACTCTCCCGTTTGCTTTTTAATCTCCTCTTGGGAGACAATGAATTGTTCTGTGTGGAGATGAAGCTCTGTAATCTCCTAGACCTGTTTTGAGTCCTGTGACTCCGAATGGCAGGGCTGTAAATGAGTGGAAGGGTTTTGCAGTAGTGTTTTTAAAGGGGAGTCCCTCAGGTGACCTGCATGAAACCACTGCTCAGGAAAAGTCAGATATTTGGTCCCCTTCACTGTTTGGTCTCTTGTGAGAGAGCCAAAGCTTCCCTGAGGCATAAAACACGCTGCTTGTTGAAAAAACCAAGCACTGGCTGAAAGGAAAACAAATGTTTCTGTACTAAATGGTGATCTACCTCCCACGCTAAAGAGCACAGCATGAAAAATGGTAAAAGCTGCTGTATCAAGCTGCAAACTCTGAAAATGGGTCCATTTTAGCTCATTTAATCTGCCTTTTTTGGCATTTGGCTTTAACAGTGCAGAAGTGGGATCCAGTTGAAGGAGAGCACTGGTGATGTGTAGCTGAGGTCCTCTGCTAGTGGAGTGTGTGGTCAGAGTTGCTGAAGTGTGAATGAGTCCCTGGGCCATGAGCAGGGCTGAGTGTGCAGTGTCAGGACTGCAAAGGGCTCTCAGCAGCTCCCTCTGAAGAGGAGAATTGGCTACGGGATTTCTCCAGCACCTGGTTTATCCTTTCAAAAGGACTCATTGCAGAGTCCTGAGAGCCGCTAGTGAGCCCTGTTTGGTTTTGCCTTTTCCCGGGCACGCAGCACAGTAATTGCAGCAGCATCGCTGCCGTGGGGAGAGCAGGGCTGCAATCAAGGGTAACTTCGATGAGTGGGCTCTGAAGTGCTTGTAGGGGATGATGAAATGGATTTTTGGACCCACTCCAGCCAGCAGTTGGTCTTTACTGCTTCGGTATTAGCAGAGATTTAAGCTCCACGCAGGAGGTGACTGCTCACATCAGAGATGAATTTGGTCAAACAAGCTCCTTGGGAAGGTGCTCTGCTTGAACCAGGAGGGTTTGAAAAGTCCTTTGTTCGTCCTTTAGAAGCAGAAGGTGCCCTCGTTTTTCAGGAAGGCAGGCGCTGGGTGGAAGAGGTTTGCAGGATGCGGTGTGCAGGGGATTGTCATGGCAACCAGAGGGCAACCCCAGGGGCTGGGAAACAGCCAGGAACAGGTGAGGGGAAGCAGGAAAGCTGCTCGGAGAGGATAAAGCTGCCCCCAGCAATCCCGGTTCTAGGGGGGAAGCAATGAGTATAACTGAGTATTTTAAGCAGCTTCCAGAACCGTCTGAGCACAGCAAGTAGAAACAATTTAACGTAATAGCCCCCCTGAAATACTGAACCACCTCACATTCTGCCAGCTCTCCTCCACAGGTGTTGATCTCTGTGCAACTTTGCTGCCAAGACTGAGGGAAGCTTTGAGGAGAAGCTTCAGTTTTGTTTTAAGCAAGCTGGAGAGGGGTTTTAATACCTGGTACAGAATGGAGGGTGGCAGTGTGGGGCCAGCATTCCAAAGGGACTGGGGAGCAGGCTTTTGAGGGGATCCACAGGGTGATGCTGGGGTGTGAGAGGGTGTTTGCAGCCTGGAGCTCGTGGGAAGAAGGGAGGGTTCTGGAACCACCTCCTGCATCAGCAACAGCACTGCAGCAGCAGCGAGCCCTTCCCAGCTCAGTGACACTCTCCTGGCTTTTTAGGCTCTGGAAAGAATTTAAGAGTAAAAAGAGAAGTGATGCCGAGGTTAGGTGGCAGATTGATGCCTTCTCCCCCGTAGTGGATTTTCAGGGATGTGCTGAAGAATTCAGTTCATATTTCCCCCAACCAAAGGCAGGGGTGGTGACGGGAAGAGCTGGTGGTGCTCATCCAGCTGCCTCTTCCCTCACAACGTGACCTGAATGTCAGGAATTTGCATTTCCCCTCTGAGTGACTCCGCAGGCCGACGGTGTGAGGTGATAAGCAAGAAGCAGAGTGAGGAACCGTGGGGAAGCAGGGATGTGATTCCCAGCTGGGAGGGAGCTGCCTTACCCCATTGGAAGGCTGATGAGCCTTTGGAGGGAGCTGCTCGATAACTACATGGAAGGAGCAGGTTAATGTCCCACGACAGCACACTGTAAAATGGGTAATTTCTGTGCACTGTGCATTTTGCAGAGCAGCAGCTCTGCCTAAATGAAGGTTTATGCAAAGCCCCTCTCAGCGGTGGATGCACCATTAGGCTCCAGGGTGGCTGGTTAAATTGCACTATTGATTTAATGTGCAGGAATATTTGTTAGGGCACTGGAGAGGTGCAGCTAATGACTTCTGCTGGCTTCTTCAGATTTTAGTCTGGCACACAAGGACAGAAAAGCCTGTGCTGGTGAACGAGGGCAAGAAAGGATTCACAGATCCCAATGTGGAAATCTGACTGTGCGTGGCTGAACAGAGACCAACACCAGGTAAAACCACATGTTTCTAACAGCAATGAGAAGCTAGACAAGGGCAGGAAAAAGATAAAAGCTCTTTTAAATGTGCTTTTTCATTTCCATTTTTCACCACCCTGGCCTTCCCTTACTGCTAAACTTCTCAAGACCATTAGTTAATCTCTCTTTTTTGAAAGTTAATCTATTTTTAAGACAAAATGCTAAATATCTGCTGAGAGGTTGAGGGGAAGAACAAAAATGCAGGGAGCAGGAGTTTAGGCAGAAGTTATACCATTAAGAAAAATCCTTGTCTAAACAAGGTTGCCTTATTAACTTCAATATAGCTAAAGCACAGGGGTGAAGGGTGTGGATTCATCCACCTGCAAACACCTGAAGAAAGCTAAAGCAGTACCAGCCAAACGATTTTTGGTCAGGCAGAAGCTTTCACTGAGGGAAATATTTAATTTATACCCACTCTGAAGCCACAGAGAGGCAGTGAGAGTATGGGAAGGTGTGGCTTAAACCCCACCTGAGGTGTTTGTTCACCTGAGGTGAGCACGGGGTGTCTTTTCCAGGGGAAAGCAGGAAAGAACACACACATTAATGGCTGACTCGTATTTGTTCATACCCTGGGTATTTCTGCAGTGGGTTTGCAGGAGTGAAGGATGAGCTATTTGCTTGTATCCGCACCCAGCCTGTGGAGCTGTCCTTCATTATTATGGGCAAAAAAGTAAACACAGGACTCCCTTAAACTGGAGTGTAGAACCAGGCCTGGAGGGAGAGGAGGTTGCTGCTCTTTAGTCCTGAGAAGCAAGAGCAGGAAGGGGGTAGACTCACTCAGCAGTGGTGAATTTTTTACCAGCAATGAGCTCCCTTACGTCCCATTCCCTGAGGGAAGCAGGATGGAGCCCTGCCTGCTGCTCTGTGGCCTCACCAGGGCAGGAGGGGAGCCTGCACCGGCTTCTCTGTGCCCCTCTGCAGAGGGGCTGGGGCTCTGCAGCGCTGTCCCCAGTGCTGCTCCCCAAGGGCAGCTGCCCAGGCAGCACAGCTCGGGTTCTGCAGTGGGACAGGGCTTTGGGATGGCTCTGCAGCCAGGCACAGGGCTGATACCCACGCTGCTTGTGTCTCTGTTGCAGAAGATTTCTTCATGCACAGCCTGCAAGGTTCCTCTCCACAGCATCCACCCAGCCAGCCAGGCGGGAGCCAGGACCTCTGCCGACTCCCACGAGTTTTAGCCTTCTGAAAAACCAAGCAACACTGCATACATCAACTCCCCGGATCCCCTGCCCTCCCTCCTGGACCCGGAGCACAAGCAGACGCTCCGGAGGTGGAGAATAAAGCACAGAAAGGCCAGAACTGCCAGCTCCCAGTGCGGAGGCTCCGTCTGGGATGGGGCTGCACCGAGCAGGGGCTGTTTGCCAGCACCTGGGGTGAGGGTGAGAGCCACGGCAGTGGCCGCCAGGGACTGGTTTTGCTGAGAAACACGAACCTTGTGGCCGTGTGTGAGACAGCCCGAGCAGCCCTCTGGCCGTGGAGGGGACGGCTGCCTTCCGAGATGGCACCTTAGCCCTTAATTTTAAACCTACTTTAATCAGTGTTCATTACGCTGCACAAGACAGGAAGGGTTTGGGGGAGGGGGAAAAGCAAGGCAGGTGAGAACAAACCCATTAAGCATCCCTGTTCTCTGATTTCCCTGTCATTTTCCTTCCTCAGTTTCACAGTTTGGGGAGCACCCTGACATTCCTCTGTGGTCATGGAATCATGGAAGGGTTGGGGGTAGAAGAGACTTTAAAGGTCCTCTGGTCCAACCCCCTGCCATGGGCAGGGACACCTTCAGCTGGACCAGGTTGCTCCTGGCCTTGAATATTCCCAGGGATGGGATAGCCCCCACCTCTCTGGGCAACCTGTGCCAGTGTTACACTACCCTCTTTGTAAAAAAATGTCCTTGTATCTAATACATCCTCTTTTAGTTTTAAACTATCAACCCTTGTCCTATCCCAGCTAAAAGGTTTGCCCCTATCTTTCTTATACAACCCCTGAGGGATGTCCCCAGAGTGGGACAGAGGGACAAGGATCAGGTAGCTGCTCATCACCACCAGCTCACCACTGATCCTGGATCAAGTTACAGCATGTGGTTCTCTAAAAATGCTAAAATAATTGGAAGTGGGGTTTAATGAGATTGTTGGGGCCATACACCATAATATTCACCCAGATCTTGGTCCTGTTTAGCTCTAATTTGGTTCCTGTGAGCATTAGGTGTGGGATTCTCTGAAGGGTGCTCCTACGTAAAGGCAAATTTCCCCTCTTAAAAAATAAAACTGCTTCAAACTAGGGATTGGATGCTAAAAGGTGATTTTAGTGCATTTCCCATTTGACTGGAATGTATCCTTCAGCCCCAGCCCCATTTTCTGCTCCTGCAGAACTCCTGGAGTGAAAAGCCACCCTGGAGCAGTTCCCAGTGCCCTTTGATGGAGAGAGCAGCACCCTTGGGAAGGGGATCCTGGGCTCAGAGCTCTGCTCAGCACCTGGTGGTGCTGTCACCGTGGGTGACTCTGTTTGAGACTGCCAAACTTGCTGAGATAAAAACTGAGGTACAACAGGCCCCTTCTCGCCAGCAGAAACCCCTAAATTCCCTCCCCCTTCATAACTGTTGTCAAACATTTGATCACACCCCTGCTGTCCCAATTCCTTCAAAAATTTTGAAGCACAATTTTACCTTTGAACCGAAGGAAAAATGTAATCCTGCAATAGACTTGGTTATTTTTAGCCCTAACACACAGAACTATTAAAATGCTCTGGGTTTGATTGTTGGCTTCACGGTGCAGAAGTCTCCCCTTGGACTAATGACATTGTGTATTTCCTGATATTTCAAAGGAAAATATTTTTTGTACGTTATTTTCTCCCACTGTATATGAGAACCATTGGGGAAAAGTCACATTCCTTAGTTCCCAGCCACAGGAGCCTTTACAAAAATGTTCCTTTTAGATGCAATGGCTGAAGCACTGCTTGGATAGAAAGTGTTGGATGCTGCTGGCTGCTCTATGGGAACAGGTATTGTTACCTTGGATTAAAACTCTGCAGTCAAGTAGATTTATTCTCTTACTGTACTGGCCTTCCAAGTTCCCTTCAGTCTGCAGAGGAAAGAGACATTTTTCAAGGACTATCAAGTTTTCATAGCATTGAAATAGTTTCCAACTGATGTCCTCTCCGAGCTGCATGTTTTGGTTCACTAATCTGAATTCCAGTCCCTGCTGGGTTCCAGCCTTCCCTCCTTGGAAATAACTTTCAGAAAAATGCAAAGGATGGATTCCTGAACACAGCCCTGCACATTTGCTCTGGCCACAGGAGCCTGGGCCCTTTCAGCTGTCCCAGAGCTGCTGTGGCCCTGGGGAGCAGAGATAGGTGTGACCAGATGTGGCCAGGATGGAGTGTGTTCCAGCTGCACTGTCTGTTCTCAGTTTTAAACAAACTGTATTTAAATTTGTTAAATAAAACGATGGTTTCTAAGAGCCAGAATACCCTGCACCTCCGTTACAGACACAGTCTGGTGTTTCTCTCAGAGCCTGAATCCAGGTGCTGGCACAGAAAGCAGCGACTCCTTGGAGGTTCGGAAGGATTCACAGCTCCGGTTTGATCTCTCTCTCTCCCTAAGGAGGCTGCAGCTCCTCTGTGCCTTGGAGCTGGTGAGTTAAAAGAGAGTCATATTTACCTAAATCCCGAGTTTCTGTTTAGAGGGACAAAAAGAAAAAAGAAACCAGGACCCAAGACCCCACAGCAGCTTTAAGGAGAAAGCAGGGATGAGTTTTGCCATGTGCAGTCCCGTGGCTTCTATCCCAGCCAAACTCAGATCCCTGCTCACTTTCCAAGGGGGAATTTCATCTTTAGGTGCCTCACAGTGTGAGCACGGGTGGAGAGTGGACTGGAGGACTCACTTGTTCTTTTCTGCCCCTTGGAAATTCTCATTCATGCCTGTCCTGAAACTTGATGATATATTTGATAGAAGACAAAACACATCTCACTTTTTAAATTTTTTTTTTTCCTTTTGAGAGAGAGATGACCTCCATAGTAAAACTTAGTGGAAAAAAAAAGCTCAAATTAAAAGTCGTTTGACAACCACCTTGGCTTCCAACATGGGAACACATAATGGCCTTTTTGCAGAGAGACTTGCTAAAATATGCCTCAAAGCACACCAAAATGGTTTTCCACACCTGATTACTCACATGTTCACCAACTATTTTCTCCCTACCTAATTATAAAAACGAGGGGGCCAGCGATAGCACATTTTGAAAGTCCCCAGAAAGCTGAGCTCAGCTTTCAGTTCAGATGACTTCAGTTCTCTCTCTCTCTCTCTCTCACCTGCCTCCAGCACCTTTTTACTCCCCCACATCCACCAGATGGTCCAGAACATGCGCAGCCATCCGGGCTGGGGGGCCTCAGTAGTCCAGGGAGATGAGCTGCTGCATCCATCCATCCATCCATCCATCCATCCATGGAAGAATGGCCCTGCTTCCTCCGGTCCTCTCCTCTGAACTCACTGCCAGAGGGCAAATCCTTTCCCTGGCTCTAGTGGAGATTAGCACGCCCAAGTGCTGAGCCATCACGTCCCCACACATGCAACCAGGAATACTCAGGATGAGCCAAACGTGGGAAAGCAGCTCTCAATCCACGTACTGGGTCCGTCCTAAATAAGGGATGTCCATGGACTGGATGATCCGGCCCGCCGTGCGCTCCTCAAAGATGACAATCTGCACAGGGAGAGAGAAAATCCCTTCTTACAAAGCCTGGGGGGCTTAAAATAATTTTAGGAGGAGGGGAAGGAAGCACCACTTAAAGAGATCAGTCAGTGTGAGTCTGGACAGTGACTGACTGAGGCTCTGTCTCAGCACCACGTGGTGCAGGAATGAAGCAGCATCATGTCAGGCTTGTCTCGATTTCCAGCTTGAGGCAGAGCTGTGAGGTTCAGCTGCCATCCCTGTCAGCCCTCGATGGCTAACAGAGCCAGACCCAGCTTTAGAGCAGCACCTTCCTTAATTTTCAGAGATCTTAGGAGATAACACAGTCCTTCCCCTCTATTGCACTAGCTTTCAGCTAAAGGGTAATTGATGTCCTGTGCATGTCTGGCTCTTTGGGACAGGGATCTTTTACAACCCCAAGAGGCCAAGAGCAATTCCAGCAGAGCCTCTCACCTCGTTGCCCCCTCTCCGCAGCCAGGGCCCAGGAAGGTAAAGTGTTTCCTGAGGTCCAATCTTCCAGTATCTTCCCAGGTTCTGACCATTGACAAACACCACTCCTTTTTCCCAGCCCTGGAATCAAGGCAGAACACAGAATTACTGATGCAGCTCTGCTGCCTCATTAGCATCCCCACAGGAAACCAAATCTGCTTTCACACTTGCATTCTTTCCAGCCACTTTCTGCAGGTTTTCTGCTTGCTTTCCCTGTGCAAATCCCTGCAGCCAGGAACATTTAAACAAGCCCTGTTGAACAGGAGTTATCCTTAATGTTCTCATTAAAAGGACAAAGCTTTCAAAAATGTGCAATTTGTGATTTCTGCTTGTACGGGAAATTTCATCCCTTTGAACAGACAGGCCTTTATTCCTTCCCAAGCATGGAATATCTGCCCTCACCTCTTTCCCAGGTGACAGAGATACTGAACTGCTGCTGGCTGGCCTGGCTTACAACAAATATAATTTTCCCAATAAATGGGAAAGTGAGCAGTACAGTAACGATGGGCACAAGCCTTGGCTTTAAGGGAGGGAAATCAGAAGAGGAAGTTTAATAATAGTTAAAATCTTATCTGAAGTTCTATGCAGTCTCCCACAGAAGGATACAGGAATGCTAATTCCCATGCCATGGCCACAAAGAAGTGACTCTTTCCATGTCACACTGAGGAGACAGGGGTAAAACAAGGGCCTCCTTTATTTTCTGTGCCCATTACTCCTCTGCAACTAGAAAACAGCACTTTTATACCAATAAAAAAGACTGAAGTGGTCACTGGCAGCTCAGTAGGGTCAGTATTGCAGGTATTTTCTCACCAGGACCTCTCCAGACTGAACAGAATTACCCAGAGGAGACTTTCAGGCCCTCAGAATAATTCTCTAAGAAAGAGGGGGAGACTACAGACACAGAGATCAGTCAGAGCTGTTGCACAGGTCTCTCTAACCAGCTTTTTGAAAACTTTAACCGAGAACAAGCAGGACTTGCCTGTAGCTTCAAGAAGGTGTCCTGTGGCTGCTGCTCTATCCACAGCCTCCCACGGAAAAACGCCGGCCCGACGAAATAATCCGGGACCGTGCTCCAGCCAGACACACGCTGCAAGCTGCAGGAGAGGGACACATCACCCAGGGCACCTGGGCCACCTGCCTCTGTCCCCAGCACCCACAGCCCTGACAGGCCAAGCTGGGGTACAAGACAAGGATACCTGGGGCTGTCACCACCCCCGATGCTTCACAGCAATGGGAAATGCTTTTGACAAGAGTGTGTGGTGACAGGACAAGGGGGAAAGGATTCAAATGGAAGAGAGAAGGTTTAGATTGGATATTAGGAAAAAATTCTTCCCCGTGAGGGTTGGGAGGCCCTGCAGAGGCTGTCCAGAGAAGCTGTGGCTGTCCCTGGATCCCTGGAAGTGCCCAAGGCCAGGCTGGAGCAATCTGGGATAGTGGAAGGTGTCCCTGCCCATAGCAGGGGTGGGATGAGAGGATCTTTAGGGTTCCTTCCACCCAAACCATTCTGGGATAAAAGCTCTGCTTCATGTTGGTTGCTGAGGATCCTTCAGGTCTGCTAGGCTGTTTTGAATGTCTGTGGCTTGCTAAAGGAAACTGCAGAACTGACAGGATTCAAAGCAGACATTCCTGCCACTGCTCCTGTCGAGGAACACAAACATATCCTTGCAAGTTTGCAGTAATTAGGGGAAATCTTACATTATTTCTTACCTGTGACAACAATTTGGGAGCAGGACATAAGCAAAAGAGGAAACAAGGAGTGTAGAATCCCACAGAAGCCTTGAGCTTCTATCAGAACATGTCCCCTCCAACCCTTACAAACTGCATCTCTTGGACTCGGGGAAGTTATTGATCCAGTGCAGCCTGGCTGCTACTGAATTATTCAACTAAAAGCCTGTGACAGTTCCTTTCATAACGCTCCTCTCCCTCCTCCCCCCGAGGGGACTGTGAGCTGATTGTGTTTCAGTGCTGCTGGTCAGCAGCCAGGAGCTGAGGGTAGTGGTGACTAATCTTGTTTTTGTTTGGCCATGTTAGCTCACTTGCTTTAATGCTCCTCACTGGAAATATTCCTCTAACACCCTGCAGTCCAAAAGGCTGTGAGTTACCCCATCAATAAGAATCCTTCAGGTAGCCCCTCAGCACCTGGTAAAACTGTCCTTAGACATTTCAGAATGTGGACTTGTTTCCTTTGAAAAGCCATTTCAGTTTAACGTGACCTCTCTCTCTCCCTCCAACGCAAAATGGGGCAGCTGTGATATCTTGAGGGATGCACATAATTTGCTTTCTGGTATTAAAAACACCACTGAAAAGAATGTCTCTGGATTGTGGCCAGAGTCCATAGGGCATCTGCTGCCTGAAACATTTGCTGAGGTTTTCTGTATGTGCTGACAGAGGCTCTTCAACAGACAATCCCCCTGCTAAATTTCCTTCCTCGAACTGAAAGCAAAACAGCATTAAAGAGAGGGAGCCATCTGGATTGTTAATGCACTATCAGTAGCTTTCTAGAATTAATCCATCCCTTGCCAGCCTGAATGACTAAATATATCAGCTAAATTGGTAATTTCCAGAAAGACCCAAATTTTCCAACGTGTGGGTGTGTGGGGATCCTCCCCTTTGGGTAAGCCTGCCTCACACCTACCTGATCTAACCCTGCTGCAAGGAAATCTTGAAATCCTGCACAGTGGGGTTACATTTCTCCCTAAATAATGGTATGGAGGAGCTGGCACCATTTCCTGCACTATTTCAGGCAAAAGTATCAGCAAGGACCTTATCAGTGCAAAAACCCACTTCCCCACTGTTACCGCAGGCTGCCTCATTTAGCTGCTTCCTCTTAGATAGTGCACTGCTGGAAAACAGGTGGTTTCAAATAAGGAAGGGAAAAAAAAAAAAAGTTTAAATCCCACAAACCTTTTCATGAAGGCAGGTTTCATCTCCAAACTGTAAATCTTGAAGTTCCTCAAGGGGGTTTTATTCAAGAAGATGTCACCAATTAAGCCTGCAAGAGCAATGGGGGTAATGAAGAGCTGAGGAACAGCTAAAGCTGATGGATTTTGCTATTTGAATCTGAGGAACAGCAGGAGAGAGAAAGCAGCCACGTTCTGCAATGGAATTAAGAGTCCATATGGTCCCAGTGCTCATCCAGATGGAGTGGGGAGCATTACTAAACTTTGGCCTCTCCGTTCTCTCCCTCAACTCACCAGGGCCTCCAAGCCCCTCCTAGCAGAACACACTGGGATGTGCACAGGCAGCAGCTGGGGGCTCTTGGGATTGTTGGGGTTTGGTGAGCTGACCATGCATGGATTGTTTTTAAAGCAGCCAATCACTTCTCCAACAGGCACAGCAAAACATAACATGGGTGAGGCTGGTCCAGGGCTCTTCATCCCAGGATTTGATGGCACCTTAAAAAGTTATTCACCTTTAGAACCCTTTTGTTAAAGTTGCTCTCCCTGAAGCAGGCAAAGCCTGGGTCCTAATGCAGCCTCCTGATCACAGGACTGAGGCTTTATGCAACTTTTCTGCATTAAATAAAATCGATACAGTCACGTGCCTAACTCCAATAATCTATTTTATAGAGCTTTTGCACATAGTTCCCCATTAAAATAGAATCAACCTCTTCCAGCTCCACCACTGTGTGTGATAGGCTTGAGCATTTCAGTCAATTCTACTCAACGGGATGCAGCTCCCTCCTCCTGACACTGTGTGAGCTTTTAAGTGGTGTGATCCTCCAATATCGACC
This sequence comes from Picathartes gymnocephalus, assembly GCA_013390045.1. Lineage (NCBI taxonomy): Eukaryota > Metazoa > Chordata > Aves > Passeriformes > Picathartidae > Picathartes > Picathartes gymnocephalus. Next base: position 47,841 of record WEKY01056782.1, on the reverse strand, counting down.
TCCCAAGGGAAAACACAGATTAAGAAAGGTATTTTCCTTCCCTCCCTCTGAAGTAAGATGCTCACAGAGCAAGGGAAAAGCAGCTGAGCATCACCTAGGAAACCTAGAGCAGAGCAGAGCAAGATTCATTGATAGCCCTGGGTTTAGCTGATAAAACAAACCTTGGTGTAAGACACTGAGCAGCCACTGCTTTTCCTCTGATCACTCCAGACAGGGGGTGAGGATGTTTTTTTACACATTCCCTCCCTCACTCCATTTCCCACCAACTCCCAGTCCTGACCAGCACCACGAGAGCAGTGCTGGGCCCTTAGCTGGTTCTCTGCAAAGCACACAGACAGTTCTGCAGCATTTACACTCTGACAAGTGTCTGGGAGAGTTTGGGAGCACAGAACGAAACCCACCTTTCCTCTGCTCATTCAGTGCCAGCCCATAATTGACACGCCCACGGTTCTCTACCAGGAGCCTGAGCTGCCTGAAGCCCTGCTAAAAACAAACAAGGAGAAGCATCAGCTGCACCGCCCCTGCACCAGTCTCAGCAGAGCTGTTTAAGAGAGGAAATGGCACCACTACCTTTGGCAGCTGCAATTTATAAATTTATAAATTTATTTTAAAGTTCTCTACTGCAAACAGTGAGGAACTTGCAAGCCTTTGCACAGATTTCTGGGTATTTTTTATTCTCTTGAATTTTTAATTCCTGTTTTGATTATCAGCCACAGATGCAGAAATGGAGTTTGACACCGGACAGGCTCATGTCATAAACTCTCCCACAAGCCTTAAGAACACCCAGTGGATCCACCCCCTCTCCTGCTCCCAGAGCCACCACAACTCTCTTGAACTGGGCTCAATCAATACATTGTCCGTAGTGCCAGCTTCTGCCAGGGTCAAACTGCTCTCAGAGCTAAAGAGAGACATTCCCCCTTCATTTAATTTGAGACTCAAAAGCCTCCAAACCCCCTTAAAACCTGCTTTGTGCTAAGGAAGACGAAGCCTGCACAGTTTTAACCTGCACAAACAAGGTACAGGTACTCCATGCCGTGGCTTTGGTAAGAAGGCTGGCAAATTTTGTGCAGCAAGGACTACAATCACTTGAATTTTCTCCATGGAAAAGCATTCAAACCTCACTTTTCAATCACAAATGGTAACTTGGCAGTGAAATCCCATTATTTCACTAGTGAGATGGTGTTTGATTAGGGTACCAAGCTAGTCTGAGTTAGGAGGAGGTGCCTGAGACTTCTCTCTCTTTAGTGACCCTGATATCCACACCCTGAGCAATCTCCAGTAGTTACCTGGCCCTCAGGAATGGAGAGCTCCACTGTGTTGTAGTCCAGCTCCCCCACATACATGGTGTTAACAAACACCTGCAGAACAGAGCACAGGAGACAGAGCAACTGCTCATCAATTCTGTCATAAGCACATCACCCAGGCTGGATTTGGGGAGGAATTTGTCTCTGCTTGAAACTAGAGCTAAAATGTCCATAACTGTGTCACTGTCAGTGCAGGAGGGAATAAAATAATCAAAACATTCTCAACATTCTGATGTTTAAAGATATTCTAAGTTTTAGCAGACTAGAACTGGAAATTTAATTAGGAATTATACGGGTTTGGGGCTTAGCTGAGAAGTGGAAAGGGTGAATCACACAATTAATCTAAAATTGCATGTTTTCCCCCATTTTCTGCCTCCACCCAAGCTGAGTGAGCCCCCAGGGAGCCCTGTGGCCCTACCTGTGCCCGGTCCCGGACGTGGTCCCTGGTGTGCAGCTGGCCCCCCCCAAAAATGACAGTCTCATAGAGCACATATCCATAGGGCTGCCCAATGCTGTCGTTCAGGTGCAGGTTCTCCATGTTCACAGGCAATTCTGACTTAATGGGCTGCAGAGGAGAAGCCGATTGAACGTCAGGAGTGGCTTCAGCATGGAAAAGTCTTGTAGAGGCAGCTCATTTAAGGCAGGTGGTCCAACCCAAATTCCCTCCCAACCATAAGAAAGTTACATCAAAGTACCAGAAAAAGGAGGCAAGGACTTGCAAAACCACAATTCCAAGAGAACAGAAGTAGCAGTGAAAAAAGTGAGAGAAAAGATTTGCTGCTTCTGCATATCCTTGGTAAAAAAATTCCCCAACCTCATCCTTGTGAGGTAACAAGGCAGAGCACAAATTTCCTTTTGCACCTAAAAGTTGCTGCCTTTTAGATCTGAGATGCATTAAAAGAGGTATCACTACCTGTAAAAGTGCTGGCAACACATCCCAGAGAGAGATGTACTGGTGCAACAGGATGGCACCATAGGACGCCTTGCTTTCAATCATGGGAGGCAGAGGAAGGGGCTGGCCTGGGATGCAAAAACAAAGACGGAACAATGATTTCGGACAACACAAATTCAAGATCCCTCCAGACCTCCTTTGGTCCTTAATTCCCAACCACGGAGAGCCCCAGGGCTCCAGCAGAAGGGCCAGTTTAAACAACTCCCTGGTTTAACAGTGTTAAGGTGGGGTTTCTGATTACCAATGACCATGCTGAAGAGTTGTCGCAGCTTGAAGAATTTGGATGTGTAGTCCCCAGCCTCTGTCAGCACAGCATCGTAATCTGAGAAAGCAGAAAAGCAGCTCATGTTTTAAAAATATAAAGCAGCTCTGGGATGGCTCCATGCAAGAAATAAAAGCCCCAGGCACAATTTTCATGGCACTGTCTATAGTATAGAAATCTGTACACTTTAATCTGAGGGAACATCACTAAACAGCCACAGAATTCCTTAATTTAAAGAAGACCCATTCACCAAGGAGCAACACACTTTCAGAGATCTAATTTGCACATATTTCACATTGGATAAAGTCAACAATTAACCATTTTAACCAAAGGCTGTTGGGATGAAAAGGGATTTATGGTACAATTTTACTTGGTAAAATTAAAAAATGGTGTCTTGGATCACCATCTCTCCCCAGAAAGAAGAGAAATCAAGGCATCATCTGTGATATTTCTATTTACAATTCAAAATAAGGGAATTCCCCACATCCTGGACAAGGTAGGGAATTGGGAACACTAAAGAAAGCCCCATTTTAGACAGGTATTTGCTTCTGTGTTCCACCTCATGATTCCAGGACAAAGTGGTTGTGGCGACCATTTCTCAGCATTGCTGGTGACTGTCACTAGCCCAGGGTAATCAGAGCTGCACAGGCAAGGCAGTGAAAATAAACTCACCATAACTGGTGACATCTGACTTGTACTCATCAGCTTCCAAAGCCCCATTCATGAAGCCAAAGTTGGTGCCCCCATGGAACATGTAGAGGTTGATGGATGCTCCTGTTTTGAGGATGCTTGCTACAGTATTCACCATCTCTGCAAAAGAAGGGCAGTGCCAGCGAGGCCACACACCACAAATCTGGAATTCAAATCAGACACGTTCTGGTCCCTGTAATTTCTGTGCAATACAGGGATTTGTGTTGTGATTTGCATCTTGCCCTCAGTAAGGGCAGCACATCCACTGGTGTATTAATATATCCAAATATCCTCTCCTCCAGGTGAAAAAGGGTAAAGCTCGTGGACTCCAGCAGGAATTTTGCTTTTAAGCAGCAGAGTTGCAAAGACTCCTCAGTCAGACTCCTAAACTGAACACACTAATGACCCAATTACAAAGACAATTGCAGGAGGATGAGAGAGTCGTTAAAGCAGTCTTGTATAACTCTGTTTTCACTGCTCTTTAGATGCCCTGGGGGTTCTGGAATTGCTGGTTTGTTTTTTTAGTAGTAGCCTTCTTAATGAGCTTTTAAATCAGGGAGAAGGTGCTGCACTCACAAGGGGCTGAAATTCACCACAAAATGTTCTACAAGAACAGCGTTTGGTGCTCACCATCTGCATCAAAGACATAGTGAGGGCCTCCCCAGTTATCAAACCACCCAGTCCAGTACTCCATCACCATCTTTGGCTGGTCTTTCTGTGTCAGAAGAAAAACAGGGTTAAAATGGATTCTGGACAGTCCTGCACTCACCACTTTTTCTAGAGAAGCATTGTTCAAATCCAGTGTGGGGATATGGTTTTACAGGACTGTTTTCTTCTCAACTGGCACAGACAAAAAGGCACCTAAGGAGCTCTGGGCATGTGAGGAACAAGAAGCTGTGGCCCAGCAAAGCCCACAACAGGCAAGCAAAGCTTTGTGCCTCTGCTAGTCACAAAACATAACCCACAGAGAACACAATCAGGTGCCATCAAACAATTCTGGATGCTGTTGTTTGGTAGAGCTGTAGCAGAGAGACAAACCAACTGCCAGTGTTTAGTTTCTGCTAGAAACACACATTTATAAATGTCTGCTTATCTGCCACGCCACTGCCAGCTGAGAGCTTGCAGGTGCAGGGCAGCCAGTGCTTGCCAAGGTACAGCAGCAGACCTGAGCTGCTTTAATGCCTTTTTAATGCTGCATATGGTGCTGGCAGGGAAGAATTTGCAGGAATTAGGTCTTCATTAAAGGCTCTGCACACAGAGCAACTGCTTCCCATTTGTCAGTGCCTGCCAGCTCCCTGAGCTCCTGCAGGATCCCTCCCAGCCCCATGGCATGGGCAGGGCAATGTGTGCTCAGCCTGACTGTCCCTCCAGCCTCCTGGGCTTTATTTCCAGGCAGTTTTGCCCTTTGTGTGCTCGGGGCTTTGTCTGATGCCACAGAAACTGGCTGAGGTAAGTGGCATTTAAGAAACTCGTGTTTCATTAGGAGAAAACAACTGCCTGTAATCATCTAAACGTTCCAACTCTTGGAAATACATTTAATCAATCTATCCCCAGTGAACCAGTCAAAGAAGGAATTTCATCACCTTCTGGAACAAAAAGCCATAACAAGGAAAAGATAAAACAGCTTCATAACCCTACAAACGCTTCCTATCTTGTAATGAGTGTGGCAAAGGAGGAGCTGCTTTTTTGGGGCCATGTTGCATTCATTTGTTGGGGAAGATGCCACCTTCTCTTCATTTGCAAGGTTTGGGCAATTTTGGAAGACCTAAAGGAGGTGAAAGCACTTCCAGCAGAACCTCTTTTGCCAGTAGAGGAAAAGAAAACAAAGGAAAGCTGTAGGATTGAACATCCAGCATGCCAGCAAGGCTTCCCCCCACAGCCAGGCAAAAGCCAAGGGAAGAGGTGAAAGAGAATTGATCAGGGTTGGGGGCAGATCCCAACTGCTCACATCATTCATGTGGAGCAAGCAGAGCACAGGAAAATAGAACAGAGAGTGTAAAGAGAGAGATAACCTGTCACTAACCCCAAAACTTGCCATTCCCTCACCACTCCCACATCACAATCGGGATACTTTTCACTTCAATTGTTCATTAGGCAATTAATTCCCTCCCTGATTCACACCTCTGACAGCACAGAGGGGTTAAAGATGCTCAAGAGACACACTAAACCTTCATAAATCTACCCTGAATGAGGCCCTGGAGATGGACACCCATCACAGTGCACGGAAAGTCCTGCAGCACAGCAGCAGTTTGCAAAGAGCATCCACAGCACCAGGGTGAAAGAGTTTGGGAAAAAGATGAGGCAACTTCAAGAGAGAGGTCTGATAATCGTGCACTGGGATGCTCCTGGGTATCTGTTACCCACCTTGTGACATGGCTTTGGCCTGGTCTGGGAACTGTGGGAGACTAACTCAGCTGGAACAGGGTAGAGAGATGTGAGAGAGGTGCCAGAGGTGCCAGAGGTGCTGTGTGACTGCAGCACGTCCACATCGTGGTGTGTGGTGCTTGGTTGACTTGGGCTTGTTGTGCCTTCAAACCATGATAACTGATAACTGGCTAATTGCTTAAAAAGGCCGGGTTTTTGGCAATAAGGAGCACTCCTTTGCACCTGCCTGGGGTCCCCCTGTGGCTCATAATCGCAACAGGTATCAACACTGGAAGAAATCAAACCCCTAACAGCTAAACACAAGGCACAGCTGGATGAAAAGCCTTTTTAGAAGGTGCTGGATAACAGGACACTTAAATCCTCCTTCCCTGACTCCACAAGAATTTTGCCTAATGAGAAGGAAGACCCAAACCAACACACAAATCCCAAACAGAACATCAGTGCTTCACTTCTAGTGCTGGAAAATATGGATGAACAAAGAGCTTCTGCATCTTACCTGTACTGTGTCCAGGTATTTCAGCAGCCCAGGCTCCAGCTTCTGAAAGTTAACAGTGGCCAGTGCTAGTGGGAAAAGAAAAATGTATTCATTTAGACTCATCCAAAATGTCTAGGGGACCATCTCCTTAGGCCTCAGCCCAGCAGGAGGGAACTGCAACACCTTCTGAACCCCTGAAATAACCTCCTCAGAAATTCCCCATCAAAGCCTTCACTTGGTATGCAGAATCCAAGCGGGCCACAGCACACAGTGGAATCCTCCCAGGCCATCTTTCAGCTCTAATGTGCAGAGACAGAGAGGGAGAGCATCAGAGCAGCTCCTGGGGTGTCACCAGCTCTAATTAGAACCTGTAAAGCACTCAGAGATCCTCACTTAAAAGGCACCACATAAAGGCAAACTTATCAGAAAGTGCTGTCTGGATGCCACACTGCTCTCCCAGGCTTCAGCTGCAGGAGTCCCTTCCCAGGCAATATCCTACAGCTTGTCATGTTTGTGGGGCTGAGCGAGAGCAACCACAGGACAGGAGAACCACAGAGACCTGGAATTGGAAGAGTTTTCTGTGCTTCTGCCCATCCTCAGGCTCTGGAGTGGGAACACCTGCCTGCAGGACAGGAGACACTAATCTGGGATCAGTGTCCCAGCCCCTGGCACACATTTCAACCATTTTCATACCTCCCAGCCCTTGGTCACACTGATATTTCTCCCAAACAAACTCTGCAGACGCAGCAGAGATGATGTGATTCAGCATTAAAAATTGACTTCTAACAAGAGAGCTGGTATCAAACCCAGCCCCAGTTGTGTCAGGCAAAGCACTTCAAACAGAATATTTACAGAAGAAAAAGCTCACTTCTCACTATTTATACCTTGACTTTAATAGGCTGACCTATGTAGTGCACTGAGCTGAAGAATTCAGCACAGAAAACACGAAGGGAGAACAAAATAAAACGTGGATTTAGCACTGATGTAATACACTAGCTGGCAATTCTGAAGGAGAACATGCCCAGCTCTGCTTTTCATGCAGATTAACAGCACAGCATGGAAAAGAGAGCCTTCCCTCAGAGCCTTATTTATCCTTCTCACAGGATGTTCTCCCCACACACACACAGCGTCCCACCACGGTCCTTCAGCCACGGCCTGGAGGGACAGTGGAGGTTTTGTCATCCATGAGCTCCCAGAAGGGCTTTTTCGGGTCAGATCAGCTTGGGATTCTTGGGATTGGATTGGTTGGGATGGAGGGGACCTTCAAGCTCATCCCATCCCACTCCCTGGAAGGGCAGGGACACCTTCCACTATCCCAGGTTGCTCCAAGCCCCGTCCAAACTGGCCTTGGACACTTCCAGAGATGGGGAGTGATTTTTTGCCTCTCCTTTAGCCCCTTCCTCACCACCCTGCTGCTCTTTCTTCACTTGGAGCCCTGATTATCCCACACATCTGATCTGTGACACATTGGCTGTGATGAGCAGATTGCTGTGACATCCGAGAAGCAAAATGGGATCAAAGAGCTCCCAGCAGAACACACCAGAAAAGACAACTCCAAACAAGAAGGAGCTCCGAGGCTGCAAACATTTCCTCAGGAGCTGAGGCAGGGATTTCCACACCAGCCCTTCTCCTGACAGCTCTGTGGCAGGCAGAGAGTGACTCTGTGTGGTCACAGCTGAAAACTGCTGCACACCCAAAAAAATCCAAAAGACAAGATCACTGTGCTGGTGAAGGCCCGTGAATTCAGTTAATGAATTTATCCCTCTAAAAGCAAAAGGAGGGGAAAAAAAAGGAGGGAAAAAAAAAGGAGGGGAAAGTCTTTCCCTTTAATCATCTCCATGCCTGAGATTGGAATGATTATTTTTGACTGAGTGATAACAGGAGCACTCAAAGACTTTAACCTGCAAATACTTAATTTGGGGGAGCGATCAGCAACCTCAGGCAATTGGCAGGAACACAGAGGAGAGCAGAGGCCAAGGACAGAGTAAATCCCAGCTGAAAATTACTTGGAATTCTGAGAATCTGCCCCAAACAGTCAAATTTAGGGCTCAGTGAAACTCAAGAAGCTGCACCTTCCTTTCTTCACAGGAAAAAGGAGGAGGTTGTTAAGCAGTATTTAAAAAACTTATTAGAATTATACTTTGTAAAAGAAAAATGGGCATCATTTTGCATTCTGCACATCTGACACCCTCCTTTACCCACCTAAAGTTTTACACCCCAAAATAAGCCTGCTGAGGAGATAATGCTGCCCCACAAACTATTGCTAAATTTACTGCTTAAATGTAGAATTCACAATCAAGGTTTTAATGGACTCTTTTTCCTGCTCTTTTTAATTGCAAAGCAGCTACCTTAGGAACGAGTTATTACTGTTAGTAATTGCTGAGGAACTTGTTTAATATATCTTGAAATGAAGCACTAAGTACCATTTTCAGCCTTGCAGTCTGGTAAAACATTAAGAAATGCTGGGTGCTGCCATCTCTTGACTCAGTGGGAAGTACAGATGCCCAATCCTACACACAGTGTTACACTTTATGTGGAAATTAAACCACCCTAAACCTTTCTGGGTTTGTTCTGGGTGTACCATCCAGCCAAGGGTCCCTCCTACCACACACAGAACACACTCAGTGGGTGCAGAGGGTGAATTAATGTCCCGTTTTCCTTCCAAAGCCATGTTCCCCAGAGATCACAGCCTTCCCTCACCTCTACAGGCACCCACCTCCTTCCACTAAGCCAAAGGAGAGCCCATTCTTGTTGTCTGAGGTCATCAGCAGCTCCACAATCCCTCTGTTTAACAGGGCCTAGGTTAAAAAGAGCAAAAGCCATTGTGTTAACAGAATTTAGCATTTCCCAGGATATTAAAGTACTACAGTATCACCTTCTGTGGGGACAGCCGGCAACTAGCAGTGCCTTGGAATGAAATATTATTCCTGTGACATCTCCCATTCCTCCTGAAGCTTCCCTGCCTACTTTTCCCAGCTTAAAGACAACCAGAAAATCTTATTTTGTTTCAGAAAGCTGGATTGGTTTCTCCCTGATGCATCCAACTTCAGGATTTTAGTTTCTGAGATCAATTTAATAAATAGCTTCACTGCTTTCATCAAAAGAGGGATTCAGGTGGAAGGAGGAAAGGAAAAGCAGCTCAGCCTTCCTGACTGCCTGACAGTGGAAGGTGAAAAGAGGGAAGAGCTGATTTTCCAAGGAATGACATCACAGGACAGCTCAGGTAACAATGTTTTTCAATAAGCAATGAATTTAGCAGTTCCTCAATATTACAGCACTGGAGGAAACAGCACTCTAAGCCTTTAAAATCCACCTGCACACACGAGGTTCTTCCCATCAGGATTGTTCCCCTGCACTTGGTTCTTAAGAGAACAGTGGCTGATGTTTGGAGGAGAGATCAGGAAACTTTAGTTGTGAATTAACCACTCATTTCACTGTACCTGCATTGGAAGTCATTCCTCCAGCTCCCAGGAGCTCAGAGAACAAGGCTTCAGTCTCTTCAGTCTAAATCACTAATTGGGAAATGGGATAAAGCCCTTTGTTTATTGCCCCTGCCTGCACAAGGAGCAGACCTGGCCATGGCACAGTGTCTGCGTTGGAGAAACGTTGCAACACAGAGCCTACAGACAAACCCAACCCTGGGCTAAGGACAACCTGGTGACTTTATCAACCCATCAGCACCAAATTTATACCTGAACAGATGCTGGATTCGGACAAAATTCAGCTACTGAGGGAACTGGAATTTCTAACCAATCTTATCAAGGTAATTCTTTGAGCACTGCATTAATATGAAGTTTCTTCCCCTCCTTTTGAGTGTAAATGCAAAATGGAGAAACAGCAGAGCTGCCACACCTTAAATGCTCCCCAGAGTGCAGCAAAGCAGGAACAGAGACTCAGTTCTGTGTGGAAGGGTCATGTCAATACATCTGTTCACTTCTGGGAAGGTAAAGGCATTGCACCCAAAAGAGTGAGGTAAGCACAGGGATTTCAGGCTGTGTGTGAGTTGTGGGTATTTTTTAATGAGTTTATTAATTCCAGGAAGATGCAATGTGGTCATAGATGCCCAATGTGAATTAACCACCTTGCCATAAACCAGAACAATGACTCGGAATCCCACCTCACATTAGATCCCACTCCAACCAAAAATGAAGCCCTGAGAATCCTGCTTTCCCACATTTTCATCTCTAACCACTATTCTGTACTTCCTCAGATGGAAATTGCACACAACCCCACAATATGATGAAACAGCACTGCAAAAATACACCCACAGGCCTGGCAGGGGAATCTGTCTTGACAAGTCTGAAACAGCAAAGCTCTTTCTTCACTAAGCCAAGAAAAGCAAGGAAAAGCCTGCAGCCTGGTCAGACCCCCAGAGTCTCTGTGTCCTGTTCATTTAGGGCTCTGAAAACCACTTGCTTGGCATTATCTCTAATTTTTTGTATACACACTTCATATTTAACCTTCCAAGCAGAGTTAAATCACTGCACGAGATGAAGTCGGTGCAGGAGCTGGAACAGCCCTAAGGAGATCAGCACTCCTGCCTTGGGATTTATTTGTTTGAAGAGTCTCTGTAGACCCTGAGCAATGGGACAACCTGAGCCTCAGGGTGCTCAGGGGTACCCAAAGGCTTTCAGAAGGATCACATAATCCTGCAGCAGAAGAGCAAGACTGGATGGGTGACCCCCTTTTACGTGCAGCAATACCTTTAAGCATTCAGTGAGAAGAAATTAAACAACAAACCCTGTGAGACACACTGCAGATCTCGTTATCTGCCTGCCCTGCACGTGTGCTGGGGGCAAACAAACAGGTCAGACTGCTGTGAGATCCACCAGGATAATCCAGCCTCCCTGGGCATGGGCCAACTCCTTATCACTCACTCAGAGCAGCCAGGGCACAGTTTAATCTCTTTTTGGGGTAAAGGGGCATTAGGCAAATTAACTGGCCTGATGCCGATTACACAAGTTCAGGAGCACGATGGTGGCTTGTGCCCATCAACTTTCCTCCCAGGAAAGTCAACAAAGGGAAACCTTTATCAAATGTCATCTAGGAGAGGCAAAGCAGGACCCGCAGGTGAGAGCTTCTTCAAGGCCAGCAGTGCAGTACAGACACTCCCCAGCTCCCTCTCACCCTCTTCTCTGGAAGACATAGGAACACAGATTTATCAGTACTGAGAGGGTCATGTGCCAACTCTTCCACTCTGGGAGGAAACATCCAAGGAAAATGCAGCTGGATTAGGCACTGGTGCTTTCAAAAGTCTCTTAAACCACACTCAAAAGTTATGAAGCGAAAAGAAAACACTGTAAGGAAGGTGATTTATGGGAGAGATTGACACAGAAAGAAGTAAAAGTGCCACCATTACCATTTTGACATAAGCCATGTAGTTTGGGTCTTTGGCATAGGAACCATATTCATTCTCCACCTGCACTGCAATGATGGGACCTCCCTTCTTGTACTGTGGGGGACAAAAAGGGAGAAAGAAAGTGTTCACCACAATTTCTAACCACAGGGACCAAAATCACACTGGCTGGCACCACGAAGATGCACCAGTGTCAGAGGGACTCAGCTCCGCCCTCCCACGCTCCCAAACTGACACAGAAACTACAGCTTGTGCTGATTCCTGAAGCAAAACTGGTACACTCGTTATTGCCTCACCCTGCTGCTGTCACACACGGCCCACACTGCCCTGTGCAGCCCTTCCCACCCCTGGAGAGAAACAAGGACTGTGCCTGCCTGGAGAGGGACAACAACGCGCATCAGGTGATCAAAATAGGCATCCACAGCTTCTGTGAAGCCCTTGTAGGTTGTCCTCAGCTGCATCTCGGGGTCCTGCAACAGCCAGCTGTGGAAAAGCAGGAGAGGGAATGTGTTAGAGACTCCTGTGCAGTCAAACAAAGGTATTTCACCTGCTGGCATCAAGTCACAGCTGGGCAGGGATCAGTGGTGTCACCTGGCCAAGCCCACAGTGCGGTTCTGACACCCTGAGTTGTGAATGACACCACGTGCCCATCACTCACACTTGTAAATAAATCCAGGCTCCAATTCCCAATCTCTTCCTCTTCTTTTTGTTCTGCATTTCAGGCCTAAGCTCACTTCGTCACCTCTACCAATAATATTTCAAGAGCTAATCTTATCACTCTAAAGTGAATTCCCTGCATTCCCAAGGGCACTCTACAACCAAGTGCTCTTTCAAAAAAACCCCAATCCTTTATCAAAACAAAGATTTATGTAATTCTTCCCATTTCTACTGCTGGTTTACAAGGCCAGGTTCTATTTGGCATTAACAGAAAAAAAGAGCAATTTGTTGAAGAGCAGAACAACATGATGCTGTAACAATTTAAGGGGAACGACCCTGTATCTTCCTTTTCTCTGCAAAATGAGGCCTTAACTAAAATACATTCAAAGGTGTGAAAAAATTAACTCCTCTATGGTAAATGCAGCTTTGTAGACATAAAAAAAATCATCTCCTCTTTAGCTGTAAAATGAGAATAGTACTGTTGCTCTTTATTAGAATTTTTCATCTGTCTGATAAGAAAAATACGTGGGTGATGTGACAACAACTGACAACAGAGGCACTTCTCATAATCTAATGTGGAGGTGGCTTCTGGCTCTGGTCATGAGGAAGTCTACTCTCAGGAGTAAGTCCCTGACACCTGAACTCTGATGCCAAAGGCAAGTGAAATGTGAAAAGTTAAAAAAACAATCCACAAGTATCTCCACTGACGTTTGTGCTCTGTGCAGGTAAGGAAAACAAGTGGTAACCTGGCACTGGCTCCACTGGGACCCAGGAACCAGGCAAGTCCCAGTGCTCTCAAACCTCTTACAGTTGTGTGCTTCAGGGGAAAACACAACAGGAGGTTGGGAAAGTTGTGGGGTTTTATTACTGCCAGCCATGTAATGCAGGATTCTAGGAGGGCTTTTAAAATGGAGCTGAGATAAAGAAAATTTTTACATCAAGCTGCAAATCCTGTTCATGTTACACAGAGAGTCAAGGTGCAACAGCAAGATGGGTTCCCCCAATTCTATTTTCTTGCTGTAACCATTATACCATAAAACAATTATTATTATTTTAAACACTAAAAAAAAAAAAAATTAGAAGAGCTCAGTAAGATAATGAGTATTTACCTGCTTTGGGGACACAGAAAATAAATATCCCCATCTAGCAGCCACCCATTCCAAAGCAATTCCTTTGAAGGAGCCTCAACTGTGTGATCAGGAGTTTGGGATTTGTTTGTCCCTAATGCTTCCCTGAAGTGAACGATTTCTACACTCACCTGGGCAGACCCCCAAGGTCCCACTCCGAGCAGATGTAAGGTCCAGGGCGTAGAATCACCCACAGTCCATTTTTAGCTGCCAGGGAAAGGAAGGCCCTGGGGATCCAGACAGAGGAATCATTGTCTGCCTGCAGAACACCTACTCCTAATACTCCAATCACCATTGAATTCAGGTATCAAAGCAGAAAGAAATTGCTAGATGAAGCAACTATACTGGTTTGGTGCTAAATTGATTCCCAGGACTCCAGAAGGCAGGAGAAGAAATGAGTCCCCATTGCCTGATCAAGGCACGGCTGGAAATAACGACTTCACCCAAACCCCACACCCCCTCCCCTCCAAAGAGGAGTACTTCATAACGGAGCTGGCTGTGCCACATACCCTAGATCCAGGTTTTTACTGAAGTCAAACTTCCCTCTTTCCTTTTCATGCAGGTTCCAGGGCACATACCTGAAAGGCAGAATGAGGGCAGTGGAGGTGAAGGATGAGGTCTGGGATGCTCAAAGAAAACCTGAGGCCCCATTATTCTTTCCTGTGTCTTTTCCCACGATAAGAAGTATGGAAATACATTGTTATGGCCCACTGGAATTAATGGCAAAGTCCCACTGGTGAGGAACAGGGGAGAGGCTGGGCAGGGAGGACACTTACGTGGTGAGGGTGTTTAGGCCACACGCTCTCATTTTCAGCATTCGATCCTCCCAGTACTCCCGGGGCACTCGGAAGTAGTGCATGGAACCCCCGAATATCCGGAAGGGCATCCCTTCCAGCAGGAACTGGGAGTTCTCTGTCTGCAGGCCCAGGGTCCTGCCCCACAGCCCCAGAGGGGTCAGCTCACTCCAGTTAAACCTGGAAGAGAAGAAGAGACATATGAGCAGCCACTCCTGGGGAAGGAATGTGGCCTCCTCGTTCCACCTCACCCAGCTCTCACCTTCCTGCTTCTCAAGCAAGCCACACTCTTGGTCATACAGAGCAGAGAGATTGTTCAGAAGGCTCTAAGCCTGGAAGATCTTTCCAAGATGTGGATTTAAATTCCATTTCACTGGCAGCTTCCCCCCTGAACCCCTAAACGCTCTACAACTGACACTGCTCAGGCACAGAACATGGAACTCATTGGCTGAAACCATGGATGGGCAAGTTTTCACTCACAATACTCAAACACTTCCCTAACTTATGGAATTTAACATCTCCCTGCTTTGCACTAGGATGGCACATGGTTCATTTCCAGATCCATGTTCCAACAGCAGCTGCATCTCATCATTGCCATCCGAAATGTCTTGTGGACTCTGGTATCTTCCAACTCAAGGCATGGAAAAATAAAAACCCCTGACCTGTTCCCTGTGAAGAGAGAACCTTTTCCTCAATTTAATGAACCCCCTGGATTATATTCATCACCCAGGAGAGACCAAATCAGCTGTCACCACAAACTTACCTCTCTGCTCACATTAATCCTGAAAATGTTATTTGCCAAGAGAAGCAGAGCCATGGGGCCAGCAGCTCCTCAGCACTTACCAGGGTGAGCACTCCTGCTGTCACAGCTCTTCTTGGGTCAGCTCCTGCACTACTCATGGCCTTGCAGGCTCCCAGCTCACTTTGGCTGAACCAAAACCCCATTTCATCAACAAGACACAGAGCAGTGTCACTGCCTCCATCAGCCACCCTAGTGGCACAGCTCTGAACACACACACAGTCAGACAATGGCAGCTTGTTCCTTATCAGAGCCAGATGTGAGGAATGAATTCCCAGCTCCAGAAAGCAAGAGTGACCCACACGTCTGGGAGAAACACCACAGTGAGAGAACAGAGGAACACCTAAGCCTCCAGCTGCTGCCTAGGCTATGTGTAAAGCAGTTGTTAGCAGAGGGTGAGGATGCTCAGAGCACGTGGCTTACAGGGATTGCTAAACAGCAGCCTGCCCTCTGACAGGACAGGGGGACTACAGGGGAGCTAGATCTAAGGCTTGCAGGGCTGGCTGACAAGCTCAGAGGGTACCTGAGTAGCACAGCATTCTCACAGGGCTCTGAAACAACCGGCAGCAGGCAGGGGTAATACCTGGAAAAGGAATTCAGATTAGATATGCACTGCCTCCAGTCAAGACTCACACTAATTGTCCAGCCATTCACAGAAAGAGTGCTGAGCAAGGAGACTGCGGGCTATCAGAAGATGGGGTGATAACAGTTCGTGATGATAGTGCAGCTCAGGCAGAAGAAATGAGTACGGAACACCAATCTGCCACATTTAAAGGGTGACTGCCTAAGTAGGAACGGGACCAAAAATGCTCATCTACAGGAGAAACACAGCCAGAGAATAACGACATGAGGCTGGGGAATGATAGCATTGCTCCCAAGGAATTGTTAGGAATTCCAGTAGCAGGGGAAAGGGTTCTCAAGCCCCACACAGGATACCCCGTGCCCCTCTGTGCTGCTAAATTATAGACTGTACCTCTGGCAAACCAAACCAGCAGCTACATCTACTTCTATTTCAGGCTGCGAGCCTGAGGTGGAAAGCTCAAAAGGGTCTGGAGATGCAAAACTCCAGTTTTTAAAGATTAGGTTGGAAAAGGGTTTCCAAGTTGTTTCTGAGCTAGGTAGAGCCCTAAATTACCCCTGCACACAGAAGTGCTGCTGACTGGTGCCAGAATGAAGGCTCTGCTCAGGAAGCACACACAGCCAGATAAAAATAAACTAATCACTTAAGCTCATCTTAATCCTAGGCATAACTAACCTGGCACACTCCCATCAAGTTTCCTACTTTAAAACTGCCCAGCTCCAGTGCTTTTTCTCGCCAAGAAGGGCTGGTAGGAAGCTCCCAGGCTCCTAATATTTTCAACACATTATCCTACATATCCTGAAACCCACATTTCTCATTAGGATCTGTTCAAGTAACCTCAAAAAAAAAACCACTTCTGTGACTCAGCAGAGCTTCATCCTGTTAGCCTGAGCTGGACTGCCACAGTTTCAAGTGTACCTGAGCTCTGTACTTCCTCCTGAGAGCAATTTATAGCTCCCAGTTGATTTTTTTTCTCACTTCTATAATGATAGCACAGGTTGAAAATAATATTTGCTTTTCTTTCTTTTTCTTTTTTTTTTTTCCTTGTTAAAGGTTCCTGGCCTTCTCTGTCAACCTCAGTAGCCACTCCTGGAAGTGTTCCAGGCCAGGCTGGATAGGGCTTGGAGCAACCTGGGATGGTAGAAGGTGTCCCTGCACATGGCAAGGCGTGGGACTGGGCCATCTTGAAGATCCTTTCCAACCCAAACCATTCTAGGATTCCATGATTCTGTGATTTCATTTCTGCTTCAGGGAAATCTTTGCAAAAAAATCCCCAAAACAACCATTCCATTACCAACTAACTCTCGAGCAGAGACTCAAGCTGGATTGGACAAGTTAGTCCAATAAGATGGAATAAGCCTTTTTCAGGAATTTGAAGAGCAAAATACGACACATGGCAAAGGAAAGCCTCAGTTAACTTCTGAACCAAACAGCCGTGCTGTTCATGCCTATGAAATACAAATGTGGCTGAAGTCCTCCCTGCAGGCTGAAGGTGGGAGAAAAACCTGACGGAAAACAGCCACACCAGGGGGAAAAGCCATTAAGTTCTTTGCTGATGCTAAAGGACACACTTCAGAGGACAAGGGGCTTTGCCACTAATCCCTAAGCTCCACTGAGACCTCTGAGGGCTTTGCTGTTTATTCTGGGCTTCCTCTGGCCAGGGGAAAGTGAAAGCTCTGAGCTGCCCCGGCTCCCAGCTCGCTGCCCTGCACAGCCCCGTGTGCACAGACCATGGCTGAGGTAACCATCACCATTTTGTAGAACAGTTTATTCTGGAGACAGGGGTTTATTCTGCATACAGGGGTTTTTGGATACACTCTCACAGGAGACAGATTCTGTGCCTCCATCAGGTATCAGTTTGCAATAATCCTCCCTAAGAACCCAGGTGGCACAAACCCAAGGCCAGCTGTGCAAGAATTTTGCTTCTAATTATGCAAAGATTTATTAAAGCTTTTCCATAGCTCTGAGGAGCAGGTTTACTTCCGACTATGATTTTAAGAACCTCTTATAAAACATTCAGCTGGCAATAAATAACTGTATTACACCTCCATACATATCCATGTGTATTTCCATGCATTCTCCAGCACGACACTGTGAGGGACTGAAGAGTTTCTGTTGCCTGGATGCCACTCCGGCTAAAACATGGGACATGCTCCCCTGGGAAAGAGCATCACCCCCAAAATGAACACGATCTAAACCACATGGGATTCAAGCTGGAACCTTAAACAACTTCTTGCTACTACTGGTGAGCTACAGAGGAACAGCTGCTGGTCTGGAGTGTGAAACAGGACCAACAGAAGGAAGATAAGAGGATTAGACAGGAGGGGTGGGCATGGGCCATGGGCACCACACTGCTCTGGGGACACAGAACAGGGAGACCCAGCCCCAGAGCAGGCTGGAGAGAGGGAAACAAGGCTGGTGCGAGCACGTCAGGGAGCCCCAGAGCTGGGCTAGATCTGCCGGAGCGATTGATTGGCGAAGTGCATCATCCATCAGCGCTGCGATGATGTAAAGCCTTCCCCGAGCCAAGGTTGCCGGGAGAGCGTTAACCTAGCACAGAACCTGATTTATGGCGCTGGCAGCGGGGCTTTCCTCCGCCGTTGCTTTTGGTGATGGACAGGAACCGCGGATATCAGGTGCCACATTTATTTAAAGCTTGGGATAACTCGGCACGGCGGCTGCGTTACTCGCCGCGCTCCTTCCCACGCTCCCGTTCCGCTGCAGGAATGATGGGAGCGGAGGTTTCTGATCGGAAAAGACGGGATTCTACCGAGCCTGCCTCCCGCCCGTTAACTCCCCGGCAGCGCGCGGGCGGCACGGACGTTAATTACATTAACAACCGTTCTCCCCTCCACCGACGCCGCCGATCCCATCCATGCGCAGTTCTCCCGCAGCCAAGCCCGCTCCCGGCGGCGGGGCCTGCGCCCGGCGGGGCAGAGGCAATCCGCCCACCCAACACCGCCCC
>WEKY01056782.1:4599-29104 GCA_013390045.1 Picathartes gymnocephalus | reverse complement strand
GGGGAGACGGACCGAGAGTCCGGGCTGAGAGAGCTCGGACAGAGAGCCCGGACCGAGAGCCCCGATAGGGAGAGCTCGGACAGAGACCCCCGGGAGAGAGCCCGGACTGACAGCATGGACAGAGAGCCCGGAGTGAGAGCTGAGGGACCCCTGAAAAAGACCATGATAGAGAGACCCCAGGCAGGGATCCCAAAGAGAGGCCCATGATAGAGACCCTCAGAAGAGAACCTGTACTGAGACCCCGGGCAAGGACCCCCGATAGAGATCGTGGGGAGAGACCCCAGACAGTTTCTTCTCTGGCCAGAAACTCCTCAGAAAGACCCTGGAGAGAGACTTCGGACAGGGACCCTGGGCAGAGACCCCGGCCGAAGACCCCTTCCAGCATCTGTGCACGTAGAGGGTCTCCCCAGCGGGCTGTTTCTCTTTGAGGCACAGGTGTTTATCCTTTAAACTGCCCTCGCTGCCCTGTAGAAAGTCAACGTGCAATAAACCGAGGGAGGTTTCAGGGCCTGCCAGCCACAGTAGAAACTGAGATCAAACAAGTGGAAGGGGCTGGAATGATGTGGGTTTAAGGTCCCTTCCAACATAACCCATTCCATGATTCTGCTGCTAATGCTCTGTCACCTCCCCACCTGCCAAGTACTGCTGAGAAAAAAGAGGAGCTGGCTGACCCGAAGGGGTTAACAATGACATTACCTAAAAAACCCTCAAGCAGAACTATTTCGAAACACCTACTTCAAAAATTCCCTGCTACCTCTGCTTAAACAGAAGGAAATTATCACAACTGACACTCCAGTAACATTTCCATCACTGCTTTATTGATTCCAAACCCGAGAGGAAAAAATAGTTTAATTTACCAATATTTTTACTCCCCTTACATAGTTCACAGCCATGATTTCACTGATTGGAGGCCACAGAGTTCCATGTTTCTGTACATAACCTTAGCTTTTCATCTGCATTTTTGTGCTGTAAAGGCTTCTGAAATTAAGCACCAAGATGTGGTGGGAATATAGAGTGGCTGGGACATCAGGAAAACTTTGCTGGGAAAAGAGGAAGTGTTCGTAGCTAAAGGAGAGGCGTTCTGGGATAAAAGCCATTGCACTCTGCAGGTGGTTAGAGCCTGTGATCATCTGTTCCCAGGGGTGCTGTGAGCAGTTAATTCCTTCAAAATAAAGATTTCAGTGATCCCACAGGCTCAGGCCACACCTCTGTCCGAGGTTCCCATTTCAGTCCTGACTCAGCAGAGGTGAGCAGCAGCTCCAGTGTTTCTTTTTCCAAGGAGGACATGTGGCAAGCAGGCCAGGAGTGAGATTTGGAGACAGAAGCTTGCATTCACAGCTGTGATTTCTGGCTGCACAATGCCAGCCTGGTGACAGCAGCTGTGCCAGGCACAGCGTGCAGCTGTGCCACCCAGCTGTGGATAAGGCAGGAAGGCTGTTTCCACTGGAGAATCCCCCTCTCCACTCCCAGGAGGGAGCTGGTGAGCAGGGGAGGGAAACAGGCAGCGCTGTAACAGATGGAGGGATTTTAAGGCTCCTGGCTTCAGCCCTGCAGCAGATTCCTGGCCACAATCATCCTCATGACTTCGTTGGTACCTGCAGCAGGATGGAGATGCAAGGGAAACACAGTCAAGACGTGGTCCACTGCAGTTTACAGCACAGAGAAGCTCTTCCTACCAGCTGAAGTGGCATTCAGGAGGGGTTGGGCCAAAACCCAACTGCCAAGTGCCAGCACATTGCTTGGGAAAGAAAGCTGGTGCTGCTTTTTATTTGGGCATTGGGAGGATACAGGACCAGGCATTGAGCAGAACCAGATTTATACCAAGATCTGAACTCCCTGCTTTACATTTAACACATAGACAACAGGCTGCAAACCCACTCAGTATAGGAAAGAGCATGTCCCTTATCAGGTACTCTGCTTGTAGGTGAGGAGATTTCAAAGCAGGAAAAACAAAATATTTAGGAGGCCCAACTGAGATTAGAAAAGGCAGACACTTGTTAGAGACACAATGTCAAGGAGTGCAAACAGACCAAAATCACAGGAGAGGAATTGTTAGGGAGAATCATCACATGACCAGGAGTAATGGGATGAAACTGGACAGCAGCACTGCTAACATGACAACTAAATCTCTTCGTGTACTGTAAGACTCTTAAAATAGCCAGTAACTGCTCCCACACACCCAGAGCTCCCAGCTAGGGCACTCACACATGGCACACCTCATGCTCAGAGCAGAGCAGGGCTCTGAAACCCAAGAATCACAGTCATGTGGGAAGGTGGGGGCCTCCATGGGAGTTGCTCTCCTTACCCCACTGCCAAGTTCACGTGTAATCAGGGCGTCTTTTACCTTCCAGGATCTGGTGGACTCTGATGTCTCGCACGAACTGCTGCACCGCATAATCCTTCAGGTAGCCGTAGCCCCCGTGCATCTGCAGGGCCTGGTTACAGATCTAAGGGGATAGCACTGCTGTGAGGTGACTTGTGGAGGACACATCAGTGGCAGAAGCTCGGTAAGGACCCAGGAACCCGGGCTCACTTTTTTCCCCTGGTCACCTAATCTCATCTCTTAAAAGTGTGGTATGACTCTCACTCCCCATCAGTGCTACTCTCGGTGCTAGCACCTGTTCCACATGAAGGGTGTGTTTACGCGAACAGGAATGCACAGAAATACCCAGGAATGTGTACAGAGATACCCAGAGATGGGTATTTTTAGGGAATAAGGCGATTTTTGCGGCATTTCTGTGGTTTGCGGATGCAAACCCGAACCGCCCGATCGCCCCCTGGCGGCCACTCAGGGGAAGGGCTGGCAGGGCGCTGGTTTCCATGGAAACACCACTCGGTCTGTCCTATCCCTCAGTTTGGGATAGAAAACAGAAACAGCAAAAATCCAGAGTGCTGAGCTCGTAAGAGAGCTTCTACATGACACTGGGCTAGGAATTGTCAAGTGTTCTTTTTTTCCTTTCTTGCTTTCTCTTTACAGGGACATTTTGATAAGGTAACAAACTAGGATATTTTTCGAAGTGATAAGCTATTTTTCAAAGTGATAATTTTCAGAGTGATAAGGTAATTTTTCAGTGGTCTAGAAAAGACCACTTGCTACCTGTGAACAATCACCCTGCAACATGCAAGTTATCCCTGGAAAATAAAAATGCTCTGCTCCCTGTTCTGTCTCCCTTTTGGCCCCCTAGGAAGTGGTGTAGGAAGAACTGTGGAAAGATTTTTTAATTCTCGCAGATTAATCCTGCAGCCTCCACACGTCTTGTGAAACACCCTGTCCTCAAATGAGGCTCCTGACTCTCAGCTTGGCTTTGAAATGCTACAGCATCAAACTTCTTTCTCCCTGACACCCTGGGCACTAAGGGGGGGCCTCCGAGTTTCCAGTGAAGATCCCAAGCGGCGTTGGAGGGACCTACCCCGAAGCACTCATCGGTGGCAAAGAGCTTGGCCATGGAGCAGAGCACGGCCGCGTCCTCCCGGCCGTCCTGCAGCGCCCGCGCCGCGTTACGCACCATGAGCCGCGCTGCCACCAGCCGTGTGGCCATCTCTGCCAGCCTGAACTGCAGGTACTGCCAGACACAGAGGAAAGGTTCATCAGCATCTTCACAGGGCTCCCAGCCACAGCCCCACCACCTTCAGGCAGGGCTCAGGCCTGACTTGCCTCCTTACACAGGAAGAGCGTGTTCCCGACTTCCCCAGGGAAGTGAGGGATGGCCTCTCCAGGATGGGGAAGAGCTCAGCTCTGGAGGCAGAGCTGCTCCAGGGGTTACCTGGTTGTTGGCGAGGGGTTCCCCAAACTGTTTGCGGACAGTGAGGTGCTCCTGAGCCAGGAGAACTGAGGCGTGAGCAGCTCCTAATGAACAAGAGGCTGGTGGGAGAAGCCAAGGACACAGAGTGAACATGAAGCTACTTCAGACAGGCAACAAGGAGATCCTGCCCTCCTCCCTTGGCTCTCTGTGCCTTTCTCACCGATGTTTATCCTGCCTCCATTGAGCCCCTGCATGGCGATGCTGAATCCCTGCCCCTCAGCTCCCAGCCGGTTGCCCACAGGAACAACACAGTCCTCGAAGATCACAGCCCGAGTTGGCTGGGAATTCCAGCCTACCTGGGAAAAAACACAGCTCCTTCCAGACTGCCTGAGGAGCAGCACAACTCCAACACAAAACCACCAGCCTGCTCCCAACCCCTTGGTTTCACTGCCAAGCTGCCAAAAAGCACCTCGTGGTCTGCGTGGTTTGGCCTCAGTGTGGAAATTGGAATGGGTGTTTTTGAGAAGAGGCACAAATCCAGTGATCTTGACGTCCCTGAGACTAAAATCCTTCACTTATCAAAGGGATGGGTATTGGGCCAACTTCACCACAGCTGGACTTGGCTTGGTCAAAGCATGCCAGGCTGGGACTCCAATCCCATCCATGAAGAGATCCCTAATGCTTTGCACAGACAAGCTCACTGGGACAAGAGGTCACAGCCTCAAGATGTGCAGGGAAGGCTCAGGTTGGACATTGGGAAGAGTTTCTCCATGGAAAGGGTTGTCAGGCATTGGAATGAGCTGTCCAGGGAGGTGCAGGAGTCACCATCCCTGCAGGTGTTTAAGGAATGCCTGGACGTGGCGCTCAGTGCTCTGGCTGACAAGCTGAGGATCAGACAAGTTAGATTCAATGATCTTGGAGGTCTTTCCAACCCTAATGATTCCGTGGTTCTCTGTCCTGCACTTCCCTCCAGCAAAAAGGAAGCACAGACCAAGCCTCTTACCTTCTTCTCCTTCTTGCCAAAGCTGAGCCCTGGCATTCCCTTCTCCAGCACGAGGCAGGAGATGCCCTTGGGGCCTGGGCCCCCTGTGCGACACATGACCACGTACACATCCGTGTCACCTCCCCCGCTGATGAAGGCCTGCAGGAGGGCACAACAAGAAAAGTGGGGCTTTGGGGTGGCTTGGTAAACTTACCCTGAGCCCACAGCAACAGCTGGCGGGGTACAGAGATGGACAGGCAAAGACCCCGTGGCCAGGAGGCATTCAGGGACTCAGCTGGTGAAAGCTCTGCAGAGCACGTCCTGCCTTGGGAGAATGCACAGAGGTGAGGAGACAGCAGGGAAGGACAGGGAGACCCAGGCCTTGGTGTGCAGGCAGCTTTAGCAGGAGCAAAGAGGTACCTTGGAGCCATTCAGGATGTAGGTGTCCCCTTTCCTCTGAGCTGAGGTCAGCAGGGAAGCTGCATCACTGCCACTCCCTGTTTGAGAGGTAAGGAAACAGCCAGTGAAGCAGAAGGTCCAGAGCCTGCAAATTCTTCCTGGGATCATACCCTGACACCTCGGTTTGTACCACGAGCACCTCAGCAATCATCTGCCCCTTCCCAACTTCCCAAATGAACAATGGA
The DNA here is from genome assembly GCA_013390045.1 of Picathartes gymnocephalus. Classification (NCBI taxonomy): domain Eukaryota; kingdom Metazoa; phylum Chordata; class Aves; order Passeriformes; family Picathartidae; genus Picathartes; species Picathartes gymnocephalus. The sequence goes on along the minus strand of WEKY01056782.1, from coordinate 23,735 downwards.
AAGAAACTTTTCACCTCCACCCCTGTGCAATGTTCAGGTCCAGTTAAAGAGAAAGGAGATGTCCTGGTTGAGGATGCTCACCTGGCTCAGTCAGGCAGTAAGAGGCAAATCTTTCCATGCTGCAGAGTGATGGGCAGAACCTGCGCCGCTGCTCCTCACTGCCAAAGGTGTCGATCATCCAAACACACATGCTGGGGTGGGAGAGAAGGAGCAGCGTTCAGGATGTGAACACAGGTTGTACAAGCACATCCCAGGCTGAAAAGAGCAAAGCTCCACAGAGTTGAGCCACAAGGCCCTGAGGCCTGCAAATGTATTGTTACACCTTCCATTCACCACAGACTCGCTGCCCTATGGAACAGCAGGTTCCTGTTTAAGAGCCTCAGTCTCCTCTCCGTGCTCAGCCCTGCTCCCTCTCCAGAAAACTGCACCTGAAGAAGGAGGAAGCATCATTGCAGCTCTCTGTACCAAGTGACCTGTCATTGGACATGTCTGTACAAGCAGGACAGCCCCAGGATCAGGTGGTGCCTCTGGGCTCTGTCACAGCACAGCTGAGGCACAAAGGCTTTTTCCAGGCAGGTTACTATCTATAGACAGCTTAAGTGGCAGAGCAGGGAACAAAATCCAGAACTTAATCCCATCTTGCATGCCACAAAGCTAAAATTACTTCTTGGTGGCATCTCAGTCCTTGTGGTCTATTTGTTTACTGCCATCCAGGGATTCTCACGGGGATGTGTGTACTCGAGGTCACAATTTAAATATTTAAATAATGAGCAGCAGCGAGGGAGCTGCCTCCAGCTGGATTTAGAGCCCACAGAGCAGCCAGGCTGACACCACCCACCCCTGCACAGACACACTCACTTGTGGATGCTCATGTAAGCAGTGGTGCTGGTACATCCGGTGGACAGAGCTTCAAAGATTATGGAGGTGTCAAGTCGTGACAATCCAGAGCCACCAACATCTGGTTTCACATAGATCCCACCAAAGCCTAGCTGGGCTGCCTTCCGCATCATTTCCACAGGGAATATTTCCTATTGGGGCAGGCAGAGATATCCCAATGAACACCCAGGATCAATCCAATCTCTTTTGGTACCCTTGGGCTACCAATTCAAATCCCACTGTCCTGCAGAGTTTAAGTCAACTGAGTGGGTCAAAGAAGAGGTGGTACCTACACAGACACACAGCATCTTCAGCAGTGAATGCAAGATTCAGGTGATTGAATAACCTGGCTAGGAAAGCTTCCAAATATTTCTGATGATTTCCCCTCCCAACTACAGCAGCAGCTTCAATGACAACCTTCAGAGCTATTGCAGGAACCCCTTAGTGAGACCATGGATCATAACAGCCTAAGGGAGGAAAAAGGGAACAGTTTAACCTTTCTGAGGCTGTCCTACCTTCTCATCCCATTCAGCCATGTAAGGAGCCATCTCCTTGGCAGCAAAATCAAGGGCAACTTTTTGGAATTCCTTCTGATCCTCAGTCAGTCCAGTGGATGCTAGAGAAGCAGGAAGAGATCAGAACAGGTGTCTGCTGAGGGAAAGCAGCACAACCACCTCATCTATACCCCAAACAATTGCAAGGTGCCTCTTAACTCACACAAACAGTTCAGGGTCTCTGCTGCAGAGACCATTTCTCTGTTCCTCGGGAATATCATGAATTGTGCTGAGAGCAGGGGGCTTTGGGAGGGGCTTTCTTGGGACAAAACAAACCCAAGATCCCAGCTGTCCCTGTCTGCTCCATGCTAACTACATTGGAAAGCCAGGACAGGGGAGGACAGTCCATGGCAGCTGTCACTGCATCTCACTAAGTCTGTGCTGCAGAAATATGAAGGACCAGTCCTGGGACTTCAAAGAGAGGAGACTTGGAAGCAAACAAAGAGTAAAGCAGCCCTTTGGAAACAGCATCTAAAGCTTTAGTTAAGTTCTGCATTTGAAACCTCCTGCTTCATTGACACATAGATGCAACATGGTTTTGTTAGTTTCTCTCCTGAAATTCACCGGTGTGCTGCTACTTAAATTCTCAATGTTATTACGTTTACACATCGAAACAATTCATCTGCAAAGTGTTCTGGTTTGGGTTGGAAGGGATTCCCAACCACGTTCTATGAGACCAAGCCCTGTTCAACCTGGCCTTGAGCACTGCCAGGGATGGGGCATCCACAACTTCTGGGCAACCTGTGCCAGCTGGAATTCTGCCAGAGGAATTGCTTCCTAATATCTAACCTAAATCTCTCCTCTTTTAGTTTAAATCCATTCCCCCTTGCGCTATCAGTCTGCCCGTCCCTCTTTTTTATAATCCCCCTTCTTTGATAAATATTCTTTGATTCACTGTCAAATCTGAAAAACCGTGGAAGTCTAACAAAGGTAAGGGAGGGACGGGGGGACGGAAGGACCTTCCTTGCGGGTTCTGTTCCATTGTCGGGCACGGTCTAACAACGTAAAAGGAGGGACAGGGAGAGGGAGGGACCTTCCTTGAGGGTTCTGTCCCACGGCCGGGCACCCGCTGCGGAATGTCCGCGCCCGCACCGCCCTGACCGGGGCAGGGACACGGGGAGCAGTGACCCAGGCAGCTGGGGACATCCCTCCGGTCCGGGGCCACCGAGCCGCTGTCCATNCCTGTCCATGCCCCCCAGCCCGCCTCCCCCGGGCCGCGGGGGGGCCCTGCCCGGGGCCGGGCAGCTCCTTACGGTCGATGCAGGAGGCAATCCCCCGGCGCCCTAGCAGCAGCCGCGCCGCCGCCCGCGGGGCCGCTCGCCAAGCCAGGGCCATGGCCATGGCCGTGCCGGGCCGCGCCGCTTCCCGGCTCCCGGCTCCCGGCGGGGCAGCCTGGGAGCTGTAGTCCTGCCCCCGGCGCCGCCCGCCCGGGCGGGGAGAGAGCGAGGGGGGCCGGCCGTGCCCCGGCCTTTGCATAGCGGGCACCGCTTCCGAGCGCGGCTTCCTTCTCCTCCTCCTCCTCCTCCTCCTCCTCCTCCTCCCCGCCCGGCACCGCGAGCATCCTCATCGCCCCGAGCAGGACAGGCGGCAGCGGCCCGGGCTGGTGAGCGGCAGCTCGGAGGGCTGGGAAGGAGGGAGGGAGGGAGGAAGGGGAAAGCTTGGCATAGAAGGTGGAAAAGTTGATGCCAGCCAGGCTGGCAGGAGGCGACCGGCTCGGAGCCGTGTAAGTGCTGCTGACAGAGGGGGCAGGGGATGGGCCGGCCGGCCCGCACCTCTCCGCGGAACTACAGGGGCCGTAGGGCTGGAAGGCACCTCCGGGGGTCAGCCAGGGCGATCCCCTGGCCCGGCACCGTCACCTGGAGCGAGCGCGCCCAGGTGGGTTTGGTGGTCTGTAGCCGCTCCCGAAGGGAGTTTGGTGAGCAGCAGGCAGAGCCAGACACCCGTGGCGAGGCTGGGCTGAGCTCTGGAGACAAGCACGGCTCCCTGTTCCAAAGGCGCTGCCCCTCTGGCACGACAGAGAGGGGCCACGCTCAGCCCACGCAGCTTCGGGACTGTTCGGCAGCGGCTGCCCCGCCGTGCAGCAGCAATCCGGCCCTGCTGCTCGTGTCCATCAGGGCTCCAGGGTGCGGCTCCCAAGCCCTGCCAGCATTCACACTGATAGAGGAAGTGGCTGAGCTCAAGGAAAGATTTATTTGCTCTCCACACGCCGTACAGCTCTTGCGGCTCTCTGCCTCAGCCATCTCTACTTTTCTCAGCTGCCTGAAGGAGCAGTAATTCCTCCTCCTTCTCTCGTTCATCAGGTGCTTCTCAGTGAAGAGAAGATAATTCAGAGAGACCAGAGATGCCTTGGCCGAGCAGAAAGAGAGACAAAGGAGCAGTAGCAGGTCTGTGCTGACATCCTGACTGATTTAGCATCTCTCACTTGAGGTTCCAGGCTATAGTGAAACTACAGACAGCCGCATTAACCGTCTGTCTTTCACAGCTATGTCTTACAGACAGCATTTCCTGTGCCAAATAGGCTGAGCACCCAAGCGTGACTGAGACAAGTCTGCTAGGTGTGTGATAAGGACAGTGATGTATTCTCAGCACAAAGGCATTAGGAAATGGAATTCAGGCCTATTTATGCCGAGCTTTCAGGTCCTGCACAGCAGAGTTGGTCACTCAGAGTACACCCAGTGCAGTGCCAGGAAGCTGATGTGGTACCAGCTGCAAAAGCAAAGCAAAAACATTGCACTGGAGGCACCATGATGTGGTGTTTAAAATACCAGATGAAAAAATTGCACAGTTGGCTCATCTGTGCCACTCATCTGCTTGATCCACTCTAGCAAATAACCACCTTCTTACCCTTTAATCACTTCTTAATAACCGGGGGTCTTTGTTTGTGTCCTGAAGAAACAAAGGATGTGGATCCCTTCTGAACAAGTAGCTCAGTGGAGGTTAAGCTAAGATTTCCAGCTGCTGCAGGACTTGGAATAGCTTGGTTTGCTGCTGAATGTTCCTGTTACTCACCAGATTCACCTAAATCTACTTCATTGCCTGCAGCTGATTTCTCAGCAATTAATTTAAAAAATTCAACTACACTTCATGTGGGCAAACATGGTCTATCCCGAGGTTTTTTTATTACTAACTGGGACTATTAAACTCCATTTGTGCACACTGCACACACACAAAAATACCCTTATTTCAGATGCAAATTAGAAATACTCAGAATCATTGGTGCATAATGCTGCTACCTTACCCTGAGCACCTGGGGTGCCCCAAACTCCTGCTGCAGTTAAATGTGTGAAACTGGCTTGGACAACTAAAAATATTTTGTGAAATAAAATGTGTTTTATCTCAATGTCTTTTAAGATAAAAAAGAGCCTGATGCTAAAATTGCCAAAACCAAGGAGGAGACTTCGGATAAGGAGGAAGAAGAGAAGTCTGCAAAACCTCCAGCTGGGAGCTCCAAGTCAGGATGGAAGAACTGGAAGAAAAAAGAATCTGAGTCTGGTGGGGAGGAAAGCAAGATCACATACTGTCACTGGCTGCTGAAATCAGAACCAGAGAGCAGGCTGGAGAAGGGGGTGGATGTGAAGGTAAGCACTGACACCTCCTCACTCAGCAAAGGACAGCAGCAGGGTCACTCCTGCCCAGCTTTAGTGCCCAGATGCTGAGGGACAGCATCAGGCAACTCAGATTGTTTTTTCTTCTCAAAACCCATTTGTCCTCCTGGAAATAGAAAAACAAAATGTTCTTGTCCCAAGGTGACAACCTTGGGGTTTCATACATGTAATAAAAGAAGAAATCAGCTCCTCAGGATGCTTGGCTGTTGATCACAGGAGCAGCATCTATTTCAGACTCTGCCTTTACACTGCTGCTTTGTAAAGGTTTTTCTGTAGGCCCTGTGGGAGATAAAAATTGTGTCGAGTTTGTGCTATAATTAAAGGAGCTGGTAGCAACAAATGCTTAGGCTCAGTGCAGACAATGACACTGTCAAGATCAGAAACCTCCTGGATTAATCTTTATTTTCATTTCATTTGGCAGTTCAGCGTTGATGACTTGAAAGCTCAGCCTAATCAGACAACCTGCTGGGATGGAGTAAGGAACTACCAGGTAGGAAGCACATGGGGGCACTGAAATAGCAGTAGGAAAAAGGTGGTTCTGCCCACAACTGGTTCCTTTGCCTGAAGCATTTCCCTTTGGGGCACTCTGCCTGTTCATACAGGTGCATTTTGGCAGGAATCTGAAGTCAACTCCTGGTTAGTGGCCTCTAGGTCAAAGGTAGATTCAGGCTGGGGAATATTCTGTCAAACCCAGTTTTTCTTTCGCTTAGACCAACCTTTGGTACCTTACAGCAGGTCTGTACTTACCCAAACCCTCTGTCAGTGAACAGCTTTCTGTTCCAGAGGAATTCCACGTGTGCTTCTCCTGCTATGTATGGTCCCTGTACTATATAGGATTTCCTATCCCCCTATACATGATCTGCTCTGAGTTGTGTGCTGACAGCTCTCCTGGGCAAGGGTGGCTGAGCTGTTGAATTCACTTTCTGACCAACAGGATCTTGCTCTTTAGCCTTGTTTTTCTTAATTTCATTCCAACACAAAAACATCTCTATGACAACTGTAGGAAACATTATCTGAGTAGTTCTGAAGCACATCTACCTCTCCTCTTGTTGGTTCCTGTTCTTGGCTGCTTATAATGAAGCCCTGAGAGCTTGATGAAGAGAGCTGAAAGTCTCTAGTTTACTCCTGACAGGCAAGGAATTTCCTGAGATCCATGAAACTTGGGCAGCAGGCCTTCTTCTACCACAGTAACTGCAAAGAGCCTGGCATTGTGGCCATTGTCAAGGTGAGTCTCTGTGTTCTGGGGAGAGGGGAGAAGTGATAACAAGTGGGTTATCAAACAGCTCATGGCTTGTGTCTCAGCACCAGAGTGCAGGAGTTGTCCAGTGAAAGCAAGGAATGCGCCCAGGACACCTCAGCTCAACACTACAGGGCTGACTCAGATGTGTCTCCCCAGAGAGATGGAACCAAACTGTGCTGTTTTCCTGCTGACATTTCAGGGCACTCCCAGCCAGGCCAAGTGTTGTTCCACACTCTGATTCCAATGTGACTCACTGCATTCTAGTCAGCAGAGCCCACAAGGCAGTAGTATAAACCCAGGGCACAGACCAGCTTTTTCTTTAAGAGGGGAACTCATCACAGAGATCATCATCAGCTACCCAGGTTTCCTCTGTTGCGTTTCCTTCCACACTGATCTCCAGCAGGTGATGCTTCACTGACTGTTCTGCACTTCTTCCACCCAAGAAATGTAAAGGAAACTGTTAGAATGGAGTTCAGGGAAAGCAAGGCTGATTTTTGCACCAGGATTACTCCTTGTCACATTTCATACCCTTTGCTGACAGGCATTTTGAACTGATGCAAACTTCCTTCTCCCCTTCTGTTTCAGATCGTAAAGGAGGCGTACCCTGATCACACACAGTTTGATCAGAAGGATCCTCATTATGACTCCACCAGCAGAAAAGAGAACCCCAAATGGTCTATGGTAATGTAAATGCAGCTGTTCAAGCTGTGCAAGCCAAGAGAAGGGAGAAGGCTGTTTGGATCACATTGAAAACCTTAAGCTTCTGTCCTGGCCTAGCTGCCTTTTCCTCTCTCAAGAGAAAATCCAATCCTGGCTGTTTTCTCAGCTTTCTCCCCTATCCCTTCCAGAAGGCTGCCAAAACGTATCTCCCTAAATTTCCAAACCTTGGCTGCAGAGCTGGCCTCCCTTCATTTTCACATCTTGGCTGCAGAGGTGGCCTCCACACATGGCAGAACCCTGAGTTAGGAAAATGAACTAAGAACCCCTGTCAGTGCACAGCAAGGGAAGCTGTAGTTTTGAGGCACATTAAATTGTAGGGAAGGGAGTGTTCATGGGCTGGCTTCATCCCACATCTGAATTTTGTATTCTCTGTGATATGAATGCACCTTGGTGGTGCACAATGCTGATTCCTGCCAGCAAATCACCTGCCAGAAATACTGGCAAGTTCTTTTAGCCTTCAGCAAAGCAAAGCTTCCAGGCTGTTAGTGCACATCAGTCACTTGCTTCAGTTGCAAATCTTTATCTCTCAAAGATTTATGGGATATCTGGAGGCTCTGTCCTTGTCCAACCTGCCCCTGTGCTGCCCATCCCTTCCCAGGTGGATGTGCAGTTTGTGAGGATGACCAAGCGCTTCATCCCCCTCTCTGAGATCAAGGGTCACCACCTGGCACACAAAGCCCAAGGGGGGCCCCTCAAGGACATGATGCTCTTCACCAGGCAGCGTCTGTCCATCCAACCCCTGACACAAGGTGAGAACCTCCCAGGACTCTTCATTTCCTCTCTCAGACAGCCCTCATGAGGTCACAGAAGCTGGAAGCTTCACTTGTGGTTTTTCCTTCCTTACCACAGAGGAATTTGATTTTGTCTTGAGCCTGGAAGAGGGAAAGCCACATTAAAGCAGCACAGCTCCCACCCAGCCTGCTGATGCCTCCTCCTTCACCAGCACAGCTCTCCAGATCACCTGCTCAAGCACAGCACTATGAATGTGCCCGCCCAAGATCCGCAGCCACACGTCCCTTCCCCTGACACACTGTTATTTTTGCTTGTTTTTTCAATAAATAAAGCCTTTTGGAATCAACTGCAGCTACTTGGGTTTTAATAGTGGGGAAATCTGCAATTTATCTCTTGAGCAAGAAACAGGTACATCCTCTTTGTTTAGTTTGAGGTCTAGTGTAGCTCCACGTACTGCAGAGGGACATTTTTCTCCAAGAAGGAATCCCTAAGTTCTGTCTAGAACCAGAAAATATAGAATCATAGAATAGTCTGGGTTGGAAGAGACCTTAAAATCATCTTGTTCCACCCCCTGCCACAGGCAGGGACACCTTCCACTATCCCAGGCTGCTCCAAGCTCTATCCAGCCTGGCCTTAGACAATTCCAGGGATGTGGCAGCCACAGCTGTGCCAGGGCCTCACCACCCTCAGGGAAGAATTTCTTCCCAATATCCCATCTAAACTATTCTCTGTCAGTTTGAAGCAGTTCCCCCTCGTCCTGTCACTGCATGCTGTTGTAAACAGTCTCTCTGGAGGTGGATATACAAAGTAGATCACAGTGAACTTCCTGCAGGTACAAAAGTTCCCACGTTATTTTAGTTCTGAGATCAGGGAAACGGAAGAAAATAAAGCCAGCCTGCTAATTTTTAAGCCACATGGGTCCTCCACCAGCACAGTTGCCAAGCAGTGACACAGCTTAAAGACCAAGGATTTATAAAGGTAACAAAGGACAAACTCCTCCAGCATGTTTGGAGAGCTGCACACTGTGGCACTTTTTAAAGAAAAATCTCTTTATACCACAATAAAAACCCCAACCCAACCCAATATAAAACATCAGACAAACTTGTGCACAGCATTTGACAGCCAGGGCTGGCTCTTTTTAATTGGAGAGACAAAAAAACCCAAGTTTTAAAATACAGCCATTGAAAAGACAACGAATTAAGAAACATGTAAACACAGCAGAGGCTTAATTACACGTTGCACTGCTTGGTTTGGTACTCGCCCACTCCCCTCTGCCTGGGAGAGAGGGAATGACCCAAGTACAGCACAGAACCACCAGCTCAGGGGGACAGCACTGCTTGAGCTGCACCTGCCCCTTCACATGCTAACAAAACACTGTTCTAGAGTTCCTTGTCCTGGAGTGACCCCAGCTTCTCTCTAAGGATGCTCAGCACATCTGCTCCACTCCAGACAAACACAGGGCCCAGTGGCTAACAGGCTGAATGGTACATCAGATTCAGGAAAAATGGGGACCATTTCAAAATTCTGGTTGCACATGTAGGGACACGAGGGAGAGGGGACAAAGCAGGAAAAAAACCCAAACCAATGCATAGGCTCACGGGGTTCCAAGGGAACCCTTCCATGGCTGATGTTGAACAGCCATCTCCTTACAGCCAGGCAATGATCTCACATCCAGCCAGGCAGGAAAAAAAACCACTCCTGGAATGCAGAGACATCTCCATCCAGGGGATTTCTTTACCACCACATGGCCTATAATCCAGGGGAATAAAGGGAATGAAGGAATGAAGGAATAAAGGCAAGGAGGGAGCTGAGAGAAAGCTTAAGAAGATTGTTAGGGCGCTGCTGTGCTCAGCTCAGCCGTGGAAAGATAGTCTGCTATCCCCAAGGGCTCCCAAGGAGCTCCACTTGTCCCTAAGGGTTGTGCCTGGCAGTTCCCCCCACAGGAAGGAAGGGAGGAGCGTCCCAAGTGACGTCCAGGTCCTTTGCCATGGCAGAGGGCCCCTCACCCTGGCACAACAAGGTGATTTGTTGCCTGCAGTGAGCTTTTGCTCTAGCCCTGGGAAGACACGGCCCCAGCCCGTGGCACAGACTCCCCGTGGGGGGAAAAGCAAGCCACGTCTTCAGTGGTGCAGAGCAGAACTATGCATTCAGGAGAGATGGGAACATTAGTGTCCTCTACAGAGAGAGGCTGGCCAGCTCTACTGAAAACCACAACCTTACACGTGGAGAGGAAAAGATAACTTACTTTGGCAAGCAGAAACACACATTTATCACTGAAATACAGTAGCTGTCATTACATAAAAAGCTCCCCTTCCCACCCCGGCCCCACTCCCTCCACCAGCACCGTTCCACTGAACAAAGCAGGAACTTCCATTTCCCAGCTGCAAGACACCTGCTCTACATTCAGCTGTAGGACAGAGGAACTTGATTCCAGAGCCAAAAGGAAGCTGGACAAACTAGCGAGCCACAAACTCAGGGAAATCCAGACAAATCTCACTTGACAGAGCTCCTATCCCAGCACTCAGTGCAGGCTTGTCTCTCCCTCGGGTAGGAGGTCTCACCACCTGCTTGTTGAAGGGCAGCTGAACAGGATGGACATTCTCCAAACTCAGTCAATCAAGTCTGCAAAGCCACGTCTAATTTTTAATGGAGCAGTGACTTCCTTCTGGGAATGTTCTCATGAGTCTACTTAGCTGAAGGCTAAAAGCAGCTTATTTTTTAAAAAAGAAAACCCACATTCAGGTTCTCAGTTCATTGCACACTCTCAGACCTCGCTGGTGACCTCAGCTCAGGCCTCAGGAATGTGTCTCTGGAATCAGAGCTCTGCCACCCCAGTTGCTGCCTGGCTCCATCCAGAAGCCCAGACAGAGCTGTTTGAGCCTCCCACAACAATTGCATCCACCTTCTGTCCCTGCTAATCCTCGTCCCGCAGGCACGAGGCAGCAAACCAGACCACGCAGCCGTGTCCCCGCACTGCTGTCCGTCCCCACACAAAGCCTGCTCTGTCCCAAGGACACGGACACGGGCAGGGCAGCGTGTGCAGCATAAACCCACCCCCAGGAGAGCCTCCAAGAGCTCCAAAACTGCTCTCCACACCTCTCTGCAGCAGCACCTGGGAGCTGCATGGGTGCAGCAGCCCGTGTGGATCCCGGGGGCACTCAGGCAGCTGCCAGGACAAGAATGGGAAGGCACTGCTCGTGGCCAGAAGCCTTCCTGCCCCCACTTGTTGCCCACCCAGCAGCACTGGGACCATCATCGCTCTGCCCACTCTGTGCCACCTCCTCCTGTATCCACACATCTCGCTCCCTCCTACCAGCCACAGCTCCTGGTGGGACACAGCACGGCCCTGCCCGTGCTCCACGTGGCTGGGTGGCAGTCCCAGGGCTGAGTCACCTCCATCATCCAACTGCCTGTGGCAAGGAATCCAACGCCAGCACGAAGAGGAAGAAGGGGAAGCGGCGAGGGGGTGACGCCTCGAGATTTCCAGTCGGCCACGCCACAGTCTCTGATCCCTCCTCCAGCATCCAGCTAATCACCAGGCCGTTTTCCCCAGGGAAGGTTTCGGAAAGGCAAGAAAAACATCCATCCTACACACAGCCCCAAAGCAACCTCCACACGGCCGGGGAGAAGCGGCAGACTGGGCCTTCACTTGCTCTCTCCTTCCCTCCTGCCAGGCCGAGGCTCTTGGGGCACAGAGGAGATCAGGCAGCTCCGCAGCCTCCAGACACGGCCCCAAAGCAGCCGGCCCCGGCCTCCAGAGGAATGTATGGATCGGCCCCGGCCTCCAGAGGAATGTATGGATCGGGAAGCGCTGCGGCTCCTCCAGCGCCACAGCTCGCCGAGCCCTCCCGCCCCGTCCCACCCCGCCGGTCCTTCGAAGAAAGGAATTAAGTCAAAAACGGGTATTTATTTCTGTGAAGTCTCTGAACGTCTCCTCCTCAGTGCCGCTGTCCTGGGGGCTCCCGGCGGCCCCCCGGCCTCACTGCCGGCCGTTGTTCTCCGCGGGCTGCCCGGGAGGCTTGGCCTCGCCGTGCGAGGACGTCCCCTCAAAGCGCTGGGATGCGATGGCAGCTTGGTGGGACATGCTCTTCCTCACGATGTCCCCTTTCCTCCACAGCACCACCTCCTGCAGGGACACAGCCAAGGCTTGTCAGGGCTGGTGAGACCTGTCGAGACCTTCTGCTGCCCCACCCAGCCCCGCAGGCTGAACCAGGCTCAGTGCTCCACCCACAGCCAGGACACACCTGGCAGTGCAGCCTGCCTGAAATTTGGGTAGAGAGCTCCTCCCTAGGGTCTGAGCATGCAGAGGGCATCCATGGCAGCTCTGTTCTAGTGCCACTGAGAAGGTGAAGCACAGAAGCTCCATCACTGAGCAGAAGAGACATCCCAGGCAGGCACTTTCCAGACACCTCCCCACCAGCACACACATCTGACCTGCATGGACATTCTTCTAGACCGTCTTTCCACATGATGAATCCCAAATTCCCGGTAGGTCCTTGTAAAAGCATTCCCAATCAATCAATCAATCAATCAGTCAATCATCACAGGTCCAAGGAGAACAGCACCTCTGTTTCTCACCTGCTGCTTGAAGTAGCGTCTCTCCTCCTCATCGATCAGCACCAGGTTGAGGTAATAACGCACAGAGAACTTCTTGTTGATGTCCCTCATGGTTGGAGTCAGCTCGTAACCAGCCAGGAAGAGCCTAATGGGAATGGACTCCCCTGGAAAGGGCACAGAGCTGTCAGCACAGACAGGATGCACATATAACCCAGGAGAGCAGCAGCAAAACACAAACTCACACGGCCACAAACTTCGTCACCATTTCCACAAGTGGACTAACATGAGCTAGAAGACCTCAACTCCCTTCAGAAACCAGCATGCATGGTCCACAGCCAGATCCTGCCCTTGCTGACAGCTATTCCAGCTCCACTCTAACAGCACAGGACTCTTTTGGTACCTGCATCGAGACAGCACTGCAGGAAAAAATGAGTAAGGTGACATTTTGTCTGGCAGGTGACTCTGCTGGGCAAAGGAACAGTGGCACAGGAGATTGGCACAGAGCAAGAACACCATCTCTGCTCTGAGCTGCAGCAATGCCAGCTGGTGGCCCATGCTAGCTGTGAATTTGTAGGTGGTTCTGCCACTGCTTCATCAAAAGGATTAAGTCATTGCAACTCATTCTGCCCCAGTTCCTCCCATCACACCAGAGAAGAAAGGGGATCAGATCAAATCCCTGCTCTGAGCCCACCAGTGGAACAGGATGCTAATACTGAGCACACAGAAGATCCTGCAAGAGTCATATTCCCACCCCAAAGGCCTCCAGAGGAGGAATCCTGGGGGTCCCTGTGCCCTCTCACCTCTCACAGGTGCCCCGTCCATGATCTCATACTTGGCTATGGTATCGTTCTCGTGGTACACGTTGGGCCCCGTGCCCGTTGTCTCCCTCTTGATGATGTCTATCTCCATGTGCTTGATCTTGATCCGCACCAGCAGGAAGTAGATCTTCCCCACAATCACATCTTTTAAATGGTACCTGGCACGAGAGGGGAGAAGACACTAGAGTCAAACCCCGTGCAGCAGAGCAGGGCTCGGGCTGATCTGCAGGAACTTGCTGGGCAGGCACTTTGCTCTCATCCACACAAGATGGCAAATCAACTACCCCCACCAGCAATCAGCTCTTCATTTCCATCCTCTGCTCTTTCGGAAACCCACAAGAACATTTGGCATGAGCAGATAAATTAAAAACATAACTTCAGGCCAAGTATCTGCAAGAAACCCTTGTAAGAGCAAAGGCTCCAAACTCAATATTTTAGGTCAATCAAAACCAACCCAAATCACAGAATAATTTAGGTTGGAAAAGACCTCTGAGGTCACTGAGTCCAACTTTTGACCAACCACCACCTGCAGGGAAATTTGCCAGCACCAGCTGGAAAAGATGAACTAAGAGTAGTTTAAAAGAGCTCTTTCCAACTTCTTTGCTGGAGTTAATTCTCACTTCAGCTGCATTGCCTGGTAAGGAGCAAACACTGTATTTTGGAGACACCTGGAAATACTGATCTGGCCAAGGATACAGAGAGTGGGAAGTTACTGCAAGATTTTCATGCTGTGCCCCAGGCTCAGCGAGCCACAAGCCAGTGCTTCCCACTCCTTGATCCAGAGATACAGGGAAAGGACAGGAACCCTCGGATCAGGGAGGATCTGAGCTGTCTCCCAGCCTCTCTGGAGCACGTGGAGATGGAATTCCTTTGAGGAAACCCCCAGCAGCCCCCAGCTGCTCCTGAGACACTCACTTGGACTTGTTGTACTCGAACTCGATGTGCAGGCAGTCCTCGATGCCCACTTCCATCTTGATGGAGGAGTTGAGCTCGGGGTAGGTGCTCAGGGTGTGCACCACGATGTCCATCTCCTTGACCACGTCGTTCAGCCTGCGGCTCACGGTGGCACGGAGGAAATACCTGTGGGGACAGTCCCCTCCCATCAGGGTCACACGGGGGCAGCAGGGACAAGGGGCTGGGTGGCTTGGGCTGGACTATCCAAGTAGTGTTACTACACAGGTCCATGTAAAGAGCTGAAACGCATTTGACTTCAAATCTAAATAAAACACGTGAGCAACTCAACAGACCCACTGAGAAAGTTCCTTTTTTCCCAGTGCAGTGTGGAACCTTCTCCTTGGCAAGGTGAGGTGCTCAGTTCAGCTCATGCACAGCTGAGAGAAGGGCTGAGAGGGTTTTAAGAGAAGTGACAAAGGGACAAAATAAGCAGGAAACCAAAGAATTGCCACAAGGAAGTAGAACAGCAAGGAAACTTCTCTTCCCATGTAATTTTCTGTCTTTTAGTCCAGGTCTGAACAAAATAAACCCACAGGAGAAGAACCCTCAGCTCTTTACATGTGCCTGCCCCCGGAGCAGCCAACACCCCACACTGGAAAAGACAGAAGGGAATTTTCAGGTGGAAAAGCAGGTTCCTCTCAGCTTCCAGGCATTTGTGAGCCCGAGTTACCTAAGTCCGGTTTTGGGGATCCAAGGAACAGCCTGCACATGTTAAAACCACTGCCCTTTTGCACGATTACATCAGTCTGCACAGACACACCCTCCAGTGCAGATGTCAGTCTTTTCCAACCCCTACTCTGAAGCCAGTGAAAGGATTTTTAGTCAATTGAGTGCCTCGATGTGAAATATCATTTCTAACATATGAAGAAGGCACAAGCGAAGCATCTGTTTGCATACAGAGCACAATTAAAGTTGACAAGACTGATTACAGCAAAAATATCCCCACTGGAGACTAAACCAAACAGTTTATTTTGATTTTTTGAATTATCAAATAAATTAGCAAGTATTTGATTCAAAAGGGGCTGATTTCTCTTGTCACTCAAAAGGGGAAAAACAAGTTCCATAAAGAGCCTGATGGATGCTTGTAAAATAAAGTCCTCAAAGCAGCCTTTTACGACTCAGCCCCCAAAATTAATTTGGACTTTTGTTACTCCTGCATCACCACAGTAAGTATCAGCACTTACGCAGAGCAGAACTGGGGTCAGCCAGGGCAGGGGACTCACCGTAGCTTCACGTTCTGCCCCGTGTAGGACTCGTAAGGTTTCTCTACGTGTGTGAACTCAAAGTCAAATGTCTGTGATTGACTGAATTCCCCAGGCCGGGCCAGGTCCTTCACCAGGGATACGAACTCGTGGTGGTTGCCTCGGTCATAGTAGAGCTCTGGGAAAATGGAAATCCAGGTTAAGCTTAACCCCACATGACACAGGAGATTTTCACCAATTCTCTTGTCTAGGTCACTCCTTCCCTCAATACCATTCACAGAACCTACCAGGGGAGCCCGTGGCTCCACAGAACTGCACTTGTTCCCTGCTCTCCATCAAAGCCACAACCTTCCTCCCCAAAACAGGCAGGAAAAGGTCCTCGCAGCCTCCTTTACTACAATAAATCAAGAACTTGCCTTGGGGAGACATGAATCACCTATTATCGATATTAGATATGGTCAGGCTGTTTGCAGCTCATGCAAACCCTTCCAACAATTTTCTGCACTGTATTCCAGGCCAAAGGCATTGCCACTGTGAGGAAAAATCACCACTGGAACCAGCAGTGATGGAGCAAAACCAAAGGGATAGGAGATGCTTCCAATGGCTCCTGCTTATCCTTGGACAGCAAAGAGCTTGAGTGGCCTTGAGCTGCAGCAGGGAATAAATGACAATGTTGATCCTGCTGCACCAGCACCCTGTGGTGAATCCACTGCTCCTCCAGCCCCTGGATAACACATTAATGGCCACGTGAGCACGGTGAGGGAAGAGCTCTCACCTCTGGAAGCACTGCTCAAACCAGCTCAAGTGACCAGCATTGCCTCATTTTTCCCCACAACCTTCCCACATCAGCAGGAAACTAGTTTCCTCATTTAATGAAAGCAATCCTCCACACCTTCACCGAGTTTTCTGCCTCAAGTCAAAGCAGCAAAACCCTTAAAACTCTGCAATTTGCATGAACAGCTCGGGATTACACAAAACCATCAATGAAACCTGCCCTTCCCAGCCCTGCGTGTGAGACTGTGCCTACAGGACACCCACACAGTCCTTCTGCAAGGCAAAGCCTTTCTGCTTAGATGAGGAAACAAAACCCTAAGTCATCACACAATCACACACACACAAGCTCAGTCAGCAGTAGAGTGTGCAGAGGAGGCTTCTGAGAGGTATTAGAGGTGCTCAGGAACTGCAGTTCTGCCCTCCTTGAGATGCACGATGAGATTTCAGCTTTTAGGTGATGCCTGTTTCTCACAGCCCTTTGCTCACCTTATCTCTCTAATGGAAATTTTGGCACTAAAACTCGCCTTACTTACGCACAACAGCAAATGTCACCAAGCCCTTTAGGCTGGGCAGGCAGGTGACATAAATAACCAAGCCTCTCTCTGTGCACTGAATTTGTGTGTCCACTGAGAGGAAAGTGCTTGCTGATGTGACAGGGAGGAGCCACGTACCAACAGAAAAAAGAGGAACCGGCCACAGAAAATGAGGAATCAGCCCATACCATTGAGACTCGATGCAGGAGGCACAAATCAAACTTAAAGCAAGGGAGGCAAAGGTCAGTGCACTGAGTTCTCTGCTACCTCAGAAAGTCATGCTTGGCACCGTGCAGCCTTAAGCAGAGTGATGTTTCCCACACTCTAGCCTGTCAAACAGGTATAAGCTGTAATTTCAGGTTTTCAGAGCTATAAGGTTTCCAGATTGAGAAAATAACCTGCCAACATTTCGGTGGCATGCTCAGGCCACAGCCACCATGGGTGAAACCATCTGGAATGGGTTCTGTGCTCACCTGAGAGCAGCAGGACCCAGCACTCACAGGTTGGCCTCTGGTACCTGCTCTGGAACAGCATCCTCCCTCCTTCACATGCCAGTCCCCCTACCTGTTAAACTGCCTCACCTGCACGCTAACCTCATGGCAGCAAGGAGCCAGAACACAAGGCAAGAGATGGAAAGCACTGAGAAGTACAATTAGTGGTACAAACTTCAGTAATTTATCTAAGTGGCCTGAGGGGAATGAGGACTAATGTGCAGCCACAGCAGCTCTAACACACCCTGCTTGGGCAATAACATGCATACAAAGCAGTTATTCCATACAGGTATGGCTCAAAAGTCTTCCAAAGCAGGGAATGAGGAGCAGGCAGGGCAGCACAGCAGAGACAGTGGAGCAGGAAACAAAAGTTTGTGCATAATTTCCATGGGCAATTGTATCAATAGGAACTCATAACCTGGCTCCTATGACCAGCCTCACCTACACTCCATCACTTACAGGCTCCCTTCCCTTCCAAAAACCAGAGTCAGGCACAAGCAAAGCCAATAAAACTCTCAAACAGCAGCATAGGGGTTGGGTGGGAAACCTCCTGCTCATGTTCCCTCACCACACGATTTGCAATGCAAAGGCTGCAGGCCCCTGGCTCCAGCAGTGATTTTGGGGTTCAGAGGCAAGCACAGAGAGCCACAGACGTGAGCCTCACACACGGCCACATCAATGGGAACATCCTGAACTTATTTTGGCTCGTGGGACTCAGGCACGTCCGTGGAGCACGGACAGCTCCGCTCCGATGGAGGAGTGGGTGGAGCAGCTGCCTTTCTTCTACGAAAGCAGGAAATATTAAACCTGAATTGGTTACACGCACAGATAACCACAAGTTTTGAACAATTTGAAGTCACCCGACCAACCATGCAGGGATGCGTGGAGCAGAAGGTGGGATCAGCCAAGCTGAGCCTGCAGGCCTCAGGAAAGGTGATCCGCCCAGGTAAAAGGGACATACGGACAAAACCCACCCGCTCAGCACCCTCAGCATCCCTAAGAGGATCAGGAGGCGCACGAGAGAAGCGGGCAGGCAGCTCCAAGAGCAGGCAACAGCCAGCCTGGGAAGCACGGCCTGGCAGCTGGCGTTGGCAGCAGGTCTGGGCTGACCTGCAGCTGCAGGACAGAACCAAAGCATGCTCAGCTCGGAGCTGAAATCGGGGACCGAGCAGAAGCGAGAAATTAGGACAGGAGAACAATGACCTGGAAAAGGACTGAAATGCCCTTCCTTCTGCCAGAGCTCAAGCCTGGAGAACAGGCCAGGCTGCCCAGCTCAGAGGGTGGAATAATGTCAGGCAGCCGTGGGAATGCTGTGTGCAGCCGAGCACCACTCGGGAACAAGTGGAACCTGCTCGACACCAGTGGGATCCCAGTGCCATGGGGCACAGCAATGCTCCCCCAGACCCCTGGGATCAGTGGGATCCCAGTGCCATGGGGCACAGCAATGCTCCCCAGACCCCTGGGATCAGTGGGATCCCAGTGCCGTGGGGCACAGCAATGCTCCCCAGACCCCTGGCACCAGTGGGGTTACCCTGGGGTGCACTGATGCTCCTTGGACTCTCAGCACCAGCAATGCTCTCTGGACCCCTGGCACCAGCCGGGATCCCAGTACCATGGGGTTCAGCGATGCTCCCCAGACCCCTGGCACCAGTGGGCACCCTGGCACTGTGGGATGCAGTGATCCTCCCTGGACCCCTGGCACCACTGGGATCCCGGCACCGTGCGGTGCAGCGATGCTCCCGGCACCCACGAGAGGCATCAGGAAGGGATACCCGCGCCCACAGGCCGCCCCGCTCACCGATCTGCCCGATGAACTCCACTTTGATGCCCTGGTGCTCCAGCCGCTTGTTGGGGTTCTTGAGGGTGAGGACCACCCGCCCCGACACGGTCTCGCCGTCGTAGAAGAGGAAGTATTTCTCCTTCTTGCCTTCCTCCGTCTTGTGCTCCACCCGCCGCCGGCTCTCGGCGTCGCTCAGCACCAGTTCCAGCTCCGCGCTCTGCCCGAACCCGAAGAAGCTCATGGCCCCGGGGTGCGGCGCGGGGGGGCGCGGGCGGACCCCGCGGCCCCGCTGGCAGATCG
>WEKY01056781.1:0-21680 GCA_013390045.1 Picathartes gymnocephalus | reverse complement strand
AAAAAAAAAAAACCAAAACAAACTAAAAGTGATGGTGACTTAAGTTTATAGTAATTTAGATACTAAATTATTAGTATCTAAATCTAAGTCAATAATACAACTCAGCTGAAAAACAAAGACTTTCTCATATCCATTAGATTAAGACCTGATGGCTGCTTACGATTATATTTAGGACTTTTTTCCTTTGGTGGCACTCAATCTACATTCTGTTTTTATGAACCTTACTGTAAAATGACTCAATGTCTGCACGTCAGGGTGTCCATAATATGTCCACAGTATTTGTCCATATGTCCATAATAAGTGAACTCTGGGAAATCCTGTGTCAACTGAATAAAATCCCTACACTCAGCTTCAAAAGGCACATCTGCCTTTATTGATGTGACTGTGTTTGATGTTGTTGCTTTTGTTTCATAAGCAGCAGCTGGAGTTGGAAATGGAAGATTTTGTGAAGTCTATCAATAAAGGAAACAGTTGTGGTAAACATATATAATTACACTGAATTTCATTTTTTAATGAAAATTAAACTAATTTGTTTAGGAGCAGCCAAGACTAATGCAGAAAAATTAACTCAGTAATAAGTTCTTTTTATTAAAGAAATTGGTACAGATCTTTAAGATACAAGCAAGCACATGCTGACTGAGTAATATAAGCTCTGAAAAGATGAAAACCAAGTAAGCTTTACTTTATGGGTAAAGCATTTGATGTAACTGCCGAAATTTTGTAAACAGAAATTGCATAAAAAGGGCAAAACTCGGTCTTTTACAAGACAAAATCATGCCTTTGGAGCCTAATAAACAGAAAATGACTCATTATTAATTAAAGAGAATGATACCAAAGTTCCAGATTAAGATCCAGCTACTGCAAACCTGCTATGTGTGTTGGCAGCCTTTTTTAGGACAGCAGTAATTTAGAAGATGAAAAGGATGTTACAATAAGGAAATTAAGTTATATTCTATCTCCAGGGACTCTTTGCCACCATCAGAAAAGTGAGAGTTATGGATTGGATTTATAAGACACAGACATGCTCGCTATAGATCATAAAACTAATTGTGAATTGCACAGAAATAAAGACAATGAAACTCATTGCTTTCATCTCATGGGGAACTAAGTAGACAGAAATAGCATCTTTCAGCTATAAAACATGCTTAATCTGCACAAACTAATGGACCTGAAGAAGAAAACAGAAGCAACAGAAAAAAAACCAAAGCCACTGATAAGCAACCTATAGTATTACACGTGTCTGTGTAATTTCTGCTTTACATCATTGCTTGAAATAAATGAGCTGTTTGACAATTTTGAAAGAGCAAGAACTGAAGAGCAAGGCGACTAAAAAAAGGAGATTGTAAACAGGTAAAATATGTTTTCATTTTCACTCTTTCTAATCCACCATAACATCACTACTTGTAAAAACCAGCCAATAGCTTCTTCTCTGGCACATAATAAATGTATGTACATAGATAAGGGAATGTGAATTGGCTGGATTATCTTCTTCCCGAAATTATGCAGATACAAAATAAAGTCTACACCATCATCTTCAGAGGAAAAAAAAAAGGTCATCAGAAAGATATGCACTTCCATGTCTTATTCTAGGTTAAAGAACCTGTATTGTACACTAGTTTCTTAGAACTGTCATTTAAATTTATGATTCCTTAACAAGCATACTAATAGTACAAACTTTAAAATACTACTTTTAAACAGTGCAGTATAGCAGAACACAGGCAAAACTAAGCTCTTGCAGTCTATCATTATGATAAAAGCCAATTAAATTAATCAGAATCAAAAAAGAGAAGGCACTTTCCCTCATTTGTACTTTGGGAAGTGAAAAGTCCACTGGGATACACATTTTTCATAATTTCAGATCACGCTTGACCTCACCTCTTTTGTTTAACCAAGCCTATTAATCAAATATATCCCAGAGGTGACTAATGATCTTCCAGAATTCTAATAGAAGCAGAAAGTCAAGGACAGAACAAATTGATCCACATCACCCACCTTATTAAGTTTACAATGCTGACAATCCTTCCCCTGTTTTACTCAGAATTGTAGCCCATATCGTTATTTTAAGACTACTGCTTAAGACTAAAACAGTTTGACATAATACCTCTCAAAGGACCAGATTACAGATTTTTGTCTCAGTGCATTTATATCCTTTAAAATCTATATTGCAGGTTCTTTAACTCAGATACAAATTTAAGGGGCAGCTGAAGTTACTTTGATAAACTTCCCTGAAACATGTAAACAGCCTTCCATTGAATGACCATTGCAGACTATCATTTCAACATACTTTTGAGAAACAGTGTACATCAACTTTTCCACATACTTTTGTTCAAATAAATGAAGGCAAAATGAAGTTGACATCACATTCATTTCTCATTCTTCAGAAGTTTAAGCAAAATTTTTGCTCATATTATCAATGTGTTGAAAAGACATGCTACAAAGTGCATCTTACCAAAAAAAAAAAAAAAAAAAAAAAAAAAAAAAAAAAAAAAAAAAAGAAAAAAGCCAAAGAGGACACAGTAATAATAGATTTTTCCAAAAAGAAAAAAATTGGAAATAATGTTTCCCATATGGGAATGCTTACTCATACAGGCATGGGATTTACCCAATATTTTGCATATCTCTGATTAAGAGGATTAGAACATCATTTGTTGACATAGATGGGCCAGGCCAAACCAAACCTACCAACTCAATTTCCACCCAACACAAACAGTGAGAGGAGATGGAAGCTCCAGCTTGGGGCATCAGTGGTTAAAGAATATACTGCCATCTTACAGAATAAATTCGAAGATGGAAGAGGAAGCATTGCCCTTCTGCATCAAGGGATGGATGCCTACCCATGACATCACAGAGATTACTTAAGGAGTTAAACTGTCCTGTTAGTCACCACACATACTGCATTTTCCCTCTTTTTTTTTTTTTTTTTAGAAAGGTATATATTAAAGAAAAAGCATTTGGGACAGAAATAGGAGGTAATTCTGCTATTAGAACATATAGAGAGTATTTCTTTTACCACTGAACAGCACATTGGTCATACACAGAACACAATTTTCTGATTCAGGAATCTATGTGCATATCTGCTGTTAAGAATTGTGTCATGTCTGGCAGAAAGATGATGCCATGAACATCAAAAAATGAAAGACTCAATTCAATAGGTACTGAAAACCCACTGTGGTGAAAGATCCATCATTATTCATGTTTTAGATAGCAAGCAGAAGAATGGAAAAGCAATAAAACAGAGACCTGTAAAATTCTGCAGTTTTTCACAAAAGAAAGAGAAAAAGAAGGCAGAACATTTAGAGATTTACTGCATGCTTTACTGGTTGAGTGGAAAAAAAATATTAACAGAGGACAGAAAATTACAAAGAGTATATAAAAAAGGAGTGAGAATAATACTGCTTAGAGAAAATTACCTTCAGATTATTTCTTTCCAAATTACATTTTTATTTAAATTGAAGACATGAATAGTATGAAAGAAAACCTCAAGCACATGACTGCACCAAAGCGTAAAGAAAAGTGAGAGAAGAACTTTGTTCAGAGCCCCATTAACCAAAAGCTTCTGATATCTGGGTATGAATTTCCTTCCTAGTTCCCCATTGGTCCTGGGAAGAGCCTGAATGCCTATATATATAGCATATAATCCCATACTGGAGGTGGAAACGACTGCTTTGCTAAACACTTAAGAGAACGGTCATAGTTCTACTCCCTGGCCTCCCTCTGCTAAAATCAGAACTGAAACTAGAGCATCAGAGTATATTCTTACCCATCTTTCTAAAGTAAACCGAAACATATTAAAACTTTGTCTACAAAATATCTTAATTCTGTACCACATCACAGATACATCTTTCAAACAGAAAAACTCACTGTAAAACCATTGATTTGGTATTGAAATTCAGAAGCACTACATGACCAGAAAGTCTGAAAACTATTGATCAAGTACACAGAAGTTATCAGAATTGTGATTAGTGAGAGGTAGTGGATCTGAATTACTTTTAATTTTATTGAAAGAAAACAAAAAAATTACAATTCTTCTAATCAGACATCAGATGTCTAAAAACTGTTATGATAAAGAATTGTTGAATTGATACGTAAAACTTTATTAAATAATCCATTATAGGTGACTATGACTGAAGAATCATTTTGTTCATCTTGAAGATAAGCTGATTTGAAACAGCCAGTGTGGCTTCACCAAGGGCACGTCCTGCCTGACCAAGTCAGTGGCCTTCTGTGTTGGGGTGACTTCATCAGTGGACAAGGGAAGGGCTACAGATGTCATTGATATGACTTCTGTAAAGCCTTTGACACTGTCACCCCTACCATCCTTCTCTCTAAATCTGAGAGAGAAGAATTTGATGGGTGGACTGTTGGGCAGATAAGGAATTGGTTGGATGGCTGCATCCAGAGAGTAGTGGTCAACAGTGCAGAGTCACGATGGACACCAGTGACAAGCGATGTCTCTCGGGGTCCCAACTGAGACCAGTGTTAATTAGTATCTTCATTAATGACATAAATGAAGGGCTCAAGTTTCACTTTATAATTATGATATTATTTTTGCCACAGAACTGGCTACTTATTGAATTTTATTGCTTTACATACTTTTATTTTGTTGCCTTTTGTTCTCCAGTTTTTCCCCACAATGATTAGCTATTTGGAGTCACTATCTTTGGAGATACTTAAAAGCTGTCTGACAGTCTTGGGCAACTTACTCTAGTTGTGCCTGCCTCAGTTTGGACAAGATGACCTCTAGAGGTCCCTTCCAACCTCCACCATTCTCTGAGTCTGCAATGGGTTTGCAGAGAACCAGGTTGCAAAGGTAGGCTGATTCAGAGCAGGAACATTTCATGATGTGAACCGAACCATGGTCAAGTGGGATGACAGGAAGATTTCCTTTAAAAGTGGATACCTGCTTCAATTTAAACAGTATTGAAGAGGCCTCCACAGCACTAAAATGTAGAAAAAGAGTTGATATTTGGTGAGTCATGGCTCATAATTTTCTGAAGTGATTTGCTGATGAGTATGGCATTTTGCATTACTCTGCAAACTGCCAAATTTTCCACCTGCATTGAACAGAAAAGTTTGTAGTCTAAATATAGGAGAAAAAATTATGGAGCCAGGGCAGATAAAACTAATCACTGTGGTCTGGCAAATGGAATACTGAATGGAAGTTAGATTTCACTACATTTCATGGGTATGTTCCCCATGCTTACAACAGGGCTAGGGTGCTTGCCTGTCTCAGGACACTGTGAAGAAGAACATAAAGATGACTAGATAATGATCAAGGCAAAGACCTCAAAACAGAACTATATTTTACCTTCTTAGAGAAAATGACTTAGCTGTCAAGCTATGCATAGAATAATCCACCTGTAGAACCAATCACTATGCAAGCAATATTAATCTGCCCTAAAATGTTCCAAGTGGACCTGACTGAAAATCACTGCGGAAGGCAGTGGGGCCCAGCAAGGTCCCACGGGTTTGTGTTGCACAACACCACCAGGACGTCTACATGAGCAGTGTTTCTGAACCAGAGGCACTCTGGGTTGGTCTGTAAAACTTCTGTTAGCAACTAAGTTACTGTCACAGTCTGGAGTAAAATTCTACCTACTAAAGGTTTTACTAGGCTTAAAAAACTTCAACAGATATTGAATGCATTGACTAGAAAGTGCTATATACCTCTGTCTTTGCTATCAGTACAATAAGTAAAAATCAATGCTGCATCCAACTCAGAGCTGATCAAATTAAGGTGTACAAATAATCAAATCATTACACATTACAGCAATTATTCCTATGCCAGGTAAGTTAATAAGTGGAAACTTACAAACTAAGTAAAATCCATTAAAAAATATTTTCCATAATTTAAAAAAATGACATCTGGTTCCTCCAACATGATAATACCGTTCTTTCTATATTATTCAAGGCATAGGTAACCCATATTTAATGATAACAGCCTACCAGTCCTGTGCTCTGTGCTATTAGTGATTCCTGAAGCATTCCTCCAGAGAATAATGAAATCCAGCATGATTAATGATTTAAATTAACCCAAGTATACTGATAACAAGCATTTTAATTTTTGAGGAAATTATGTCAGAAGCTATGCTATGGTAATTTACTATAATGCAGTTCTTAGAATCGAATGAAAAGTAATCAAGTTACAATAAGGACAACTGTATAGGAATGTGTACAGAATTGAAATAGTTCCACCCCTAATTAATGTCCCCTGGTAGTAAATCTATTAGTTTTGTAACTGGGATTCAAGAGGATGCAAAAGAATAGGACTCTGGGAACAATAACTACGACTGGCAATATTTATATAACTAGGGGTTTCATTTATATTACTGAACAACAAAGATGCATTAGCAATTTCATTTGGAATCTTTACTAAAGCCTATAACAAAAGCATCAAGCAAATTATGGCACATGTCATCAGTGAAAGTTCACAAAACACTATGAAACTAGCACAGAGTTTACATGTCCTCATCAAGACATCACAGGCTGTCTTCATAAAGTATTTTAACCTGCCTATAATGATCACCTTACCACTACTAAGCAGCACACCCAGCCTTATAGCCTGCCCTGGCTTTCAGCCCCCACAATCTCCATGGAATCTAACTGAAGTTAACCATGTGAATTTTCTCCTGATGCTGTTTTTTAACTGTCACTCTTTTTATTGTCTCTATATCTACTGATAAAACCTTCTTCCTACAGCACTTTACTCAAGTATCCTTACATTGTAGGGCTTGCTTTTTGGAGGGGGTTTGGATGTAAAAAGTAAAATTTGCCTGACCTGAATGTTTGGGGGCTTTGTTATGGTACCTTCACTCACCGAGGTGGACGAATTATTCATTACAAAAATCCCATTCAAATCCACTGGAATCCATTGAAATATCCACTGCTCGAATAGCTATGTAATAAAGTTATAGATTTTTTTCTTCCCAATGGGCTAAATTATATATCATGCTGTAATAGGGTGACATTTTGGCATTCAAAACACATAAAAAGACTTCTGGACTCACAAATGCTTTTCATCTTGTGAGATCAAATGATCCTTTATCTTCTATTATATTTTCTCAGTGGTAGAATTTTATGCTGTTAACCCTAAACAAAGGGCTTACGAAGCAAAAGAGGAACAAAACAGGAAGTCGATCTGAGGAACTTCTATTATAAATGAAACAACTTTCAAAAGTGAAGGGAAATTGTACAAGTTCTCTCTAAAAGTAGGGAAAGGATTTTGTAATTTTGTTCTTTAGGTATAGAAAAAAATTAAATGGGCCCTTGTCCATATTTCCCAGATGTAGATACATTCTCATTCACTCTGTCCACAGCAATAACCACTCCATGAAACAACTGAAAAAGGCAGCTTTTATTTTACCAAGAAAACTTTAGGGACACAGTGTTTTCTCTTTCCTTCTCCAGCTTCAGTGTATGCATAAATATGCTATTTCAAGATCTAAGAAGAATCTCTCTTTAGTACTTGTGATTTTGTAAGGTTTATCATTGCAAAGAAACACTAACAATATTGATTGTGCATGCCTACACTTAATTGTATAGAATTGTATAGAAATAACACGATAGAAAATGTCCATTAAAGGTAATAAAATGCTCATGATGTCAAGTTTTTCTTGGTTTTAATTATACAGTTTAACAAAAGTTACAAAATCCAAATCCAACATTATATGTAGTGAGCAGGTTTAGCTCTCAGTATGGGAGACCACTTAATTCCCCTCTGAATTTGGCTGCTGGATGGAAAGGAGTCTAAGCTCCTGACAATGAAACCTCTAAAATCACTGCTATGGTATTGTATTTTAGTACTCAACTGTAAGAGGTCACTACCAGCCTCTACCTGATAATACTGAAAAGGAAAAAGAGTGAAATAAATTTCATGACTCTCATTAAGGAGTAAAGCTTTTTAAAAAACAAATCCATACTTTGGAAAGTTTAAAGTATCATTCAATTTCTTACCAGTTCTGCCTTAACTTGCACAGCATGTGTTTCTGACCTAGAGCTGCAGGCTTGTTCAACAGCTGCTGAGTCACAAACTGCCCTGCTCATTCTAACCTCTATTCTCCCTGCACACTGAAGAATTGCCTGGTCTCAACAAGACCGATATTTGTCCACTTTTTGCTATGCATATCACACATCAATGCATTAAATATCACTTCTGATTTTAGAACTCCCAGAAGTTATTATTACATCTCCTTGTAAGAATATGACTGAATTTTCCCGAGATGAAATGAGTCTCAAAATTTGCCTTTCAGAGGCTGCATTTTAGGGCATCTACTGTACATAAATAAACATTCATCTTTTAAATATAAGTCTATACAGTGCGGCTTCAAATTTAAACAACTACACTTCCCCATTACAGAATTTTAAAATATGTTTTAATACTCTTTAATACAGTGGAGTTGACCCAACAATTTGTTAGGTTGCAAAGAATCTTATTTAAAAGCATAGTCCTAAAAAACCACAGAAAATTTAATTTTCATTCAGTCCTTTTTCAAGTGGTTGGAACAGATTTAATTAATTAATAAAAGCAATACAAGTATTAAAGTTTAGCCACAGCACTGAATGAGGTATCTTGAGAGGTCCCTTCCAATCCCAACCACTTTGTGATTCAATACTCACAACTTTTCAGTAATAATGGAACATGTGAATAAAGGATTGGATCACTTTTATGTTAAATGCTTGTTCCAACAAGCCGTTGCATGGATCTGGCCCATCAGTGGTGCAGACTTCGCAAATTTAGGCAAATATGTCTCCAGGCTGCTTTGGAACAGACTTCTATGACATGTTACTGACCTTTTACAATCTTTTTCTGGAGGGAAATGAATCTTGATATCAAAGGCTCATGAAACAGTAACAGTAGGGCTGTTTCTTGGTTATTTCAATGGTATGCTGTCAACAGGAGGGTTTATGCGCCTGATAAATGTGCGTTCATGCAGAATAGGGAAAAGGCCACATTTGCATTAAAATTCAATTTTAATTGTCCTTATTCTTTATTGATGCTTGGTGAATTGGATCTATAAAGAATCATTTTTAAGCAGAATGAAATTTGACAAATAGTATAGCTGTGTAAACAATTTCAGTAATTATGGCAGCAATTATTCTTTGTTTTATCTCTTGGTAGCTTTAAAGAGAAGAGAAAGAAAGTGATGACAGTTTTAGAAACCCAGCAGAGATCTCAGCACTACACAAGTCAGAGAAGCCAGATATAAAAAGATTATGCAACACAGGTTTAGCACAAGAAGATAAACACTGTCCCTATCCTGATTTTCAGACAGGAAAACTTCTCTTACTCAGAGAAATCAATAGGCTGAAATTAAACACATAGGAAAAATGCCAGCTATACAAAAAGTTTAAACAAGAGCATACAAAGTTATGCAGTCACAAAATGTAATACATCACCACATTAATTATACAACTAGAAATCAAACTGGCATTATTCTTTCTCTAAACCCTTAGAAAAATCAATCACTGCTCTGGATGATAATGAGGACACACTGGCAGTCAGAGATTAACTCTTCAGACAAATTTTGTTCTCTTCTGTAGAGGTCTGGCTACACAGCAAGTCTTTTAGTCTGAAACTGATGTTTTCAGTGCAGAGGGAGAGGAAATACATTCTAGCTGCACTAGTGCTGCTGAGAGCATGATTTCTAAAAAAAACACAGGTATACTGCATACAAGTATACAAGAGAAATCAGATTATGATAATATTAATTTCTAGACCCAAATCTCATTAATCATCCAGGATCCAAAGTGTAATAACTGCATCCCAACAGAGCACTCCTTGCCAGTTTCTTATTTCACACTACCTACAAGTGGGGCCACTGGGAGTATTGTCTTACACTGACTGTGGAAAGCATAGAGACCTGAGCATGGCAGTGCATTCCTCCTCAGAACAGAAAGGTTTAAAGCAGTTAGAAAGAATACAAAATGGCAACCATTTACTTTAGGAGTTTAAAATACAATGCAGAAGATGCACAGAGAAAAATCTAGACAATAAAACAATAAAAAGAATCCTGCAAGGAAAAAGGGAAGCCTATGAATTCAGAAAAAAACTCCCAGCTTTAACAGAGGAATAGCAACAGAATCTTTATTACTAGAAAAGAAAATACTAATGCCCTGCAGAATACATTACTGATGAGAAGCTAAACTAATTTACAAGTTTCTTGGTCCTCCAGATTTTTGTTTTCCTGAAACTCTGAAATACTTAGGAAATGCAGAGAAAAAAGAAATATTTTCGTTATCTGTGCAGGAGAATCAGGGAGCTGCTAGACACAGAGAATGATATGCTACCTAGCAAATCATACATAAATAATTCAATTAATTCTTAAACAAAACCTGAAGCAGGTGTGTTTACTGCAATATTCCACTACTCGCAGTCTCACACAAAATACTGGAGTTATGTGGCATTTCTCAAAAAGAATGTCTATCATGGTATGTGGTTCTCTACCCCTTAATAGATTAGAGCCAGACCGGAGGACTCTGTCCAAGAGAGTGCATCACGTTCAAAAGCTTCGCTAAGTGAAGCAGAGGTTACACTTACTTTTCTGAGTATCAACCCTGTTATACATTTCTACCCTTCGATGTGTTCTAAAAGCAGAGAAAGGAAGCAAAATGTATGCAAAAGTACATGAATCTATAGGTAGAGTTTCACCAAGACTCAGCTCTAGAAGCACCAGCAAGCATTAGTCACTGCAGCACAAAGGGCACATAATGCAGCTTACATTAAGGCAACAAGAGAATAATAAGAATGATAGAAACACAGAACTGTTTAGGTTGGAAAAAACCTCTAAGATCATAGAGTTCAACTGTGAACCCAGCGTTGCCAAGTTCACCACTAAACCATGTCCCTAAATACATCTACACATCTTTTAAATAACTCCAGTCATGGTGACTCAAACATTCCCCTGGGCAGCCTGTTCCGATGCTTGACCACCCTTTCAGTGAAATTTATCCTAATATCCAGTCTAAGCCCCTTGTGGAACAATTTGAAGCCATTTCCTCTTGTCCTGCCACTTGTTACCTGGGAAAAGATGCTGACCTCTTTCAGGCAGTTGTAGAGAGCAACGAGGTCTCCCCTCAGCCTCCTTTTTTCCAGTCTAAACATCCCCCGCTCTCTCAGTCGTTTCTCATAAGACGTGTGCTCCAGACCCTTCACCAGCTCCATTGCCTTTCCCTGGACACACTCCAGCCCCTCAATGTCCTTCTTGTAGTGAGGGGCCCGGAGCTGGACACACGACTTGAGGTATGGCCTCAGCAGTGCAGAGTACAGGAGACAATCCCTTCCCTGGTCCTGCTGGCCACACGAGTGCTGATACAGGCCAGGATGCCACTGGCCTCGGCCACTTGGGCACAGCTGCCTTATAAAATAGAACACCTAATTTGACCAATCAAATGATCAACATCATCAGTAGAAGAAAGACAGGTATTTTGTAGGGGTCCCAGCACAGTCTGTTATTTTCGAAGAGATTCACAGCACAGGCAGATGAAGAGTCAGAGGTGATCCACCCACACAGCAGATCCTCACAGAAAGTAATTAGTTAGCTCTTGACAGGGTACACCATCAAATATACTGCTTTGCAAACACTGAGCCAAATCACTAAGAACTACAAGACTCCCAGTATTCAGCATCAGACAGCTGACAACACAGTTGCCTTTCAGTATGTTGAGGACTCATTTCTTCCATTTCTAAAATCCAGAGTGCAGCAGCCTTGCTCCCACTTTGTGGGTCAAGCACTTCCCTCTGTCAGAGGCACCCACCACTGCCTCAGTCAATCCATCACCGGCAGCCACCCATAAGGCAGTTGTTGCCTCCACCCCTGGTGTGCAACCCCTTCTGTGTATACAGTTCAAAGAATAATTTATTTTCCTGTGTCAATATTATTATTAATTACCTGTCTGGATTAGCAGTGAAGATGTGTTTTATCAGGCCACACAAGTATGGACTACTGCATGACTAAAATATAATTAATCTCTTAAAACTTTGGAGAGCTGATACATAGGGTAGTCTTATGGTAGAAAATAAACCTTACAGTTAAGCATATGAGAATGCTAATATTATCAGAGAATAACAATCAGATTTTAATATTGAGAACACGAATCTAATTACTATTTTTTTTTTTTAAATTTTATTACTGGTCTACTACCAATCAGAAATTTAATCCCATCCTCCCCTCATAGCATAAATAAGTGGATTTAATTATGTAGCTTTTATTTTGAGCGATGAAGAACTGTGCTTCTTATTCATGCCCACATTTTATTTCTCAACATTTCATTACAATTGACCTGTTTATTATGATGCCTTTTGCCTCCCCTCCAAATCCTACAGCATACTGGGAATCAGTTCATTTAAAGACGTGAACAGAACTACCCTTGTCTCTGATCCTCCTGAAACATGTTTTGTTTTATTGTCCTCTGGGGAATACCTTGCTGATGAGGTCCAAGTTCTAAAATCAAGATAGCACTCCTGATACGCTGTTTAAAAAGTGCATTCCTTTTAGAATTCCTCTGGCAGTCGAATATATGCATTGTAAGTTGCTGACATGTGCATTCTCAAATGTGCAAAACATTACACACAACCAAGCACTACAAACCCAAAAAGACAAACAGAAGAGAACTGCTGATAGAATTTAAGTCTTCCCAGTCTCTGGAGGTATCTGCACCTTATTTATACCCAAGAACCTCAACATCTGAGTAACTGAGTACTGAGGTAATATTGCATCAAGGAGTATTTTTAAAATTAGCAAGGTAGAGCTAAAATAAGTAGAGATTGTTGGTGAGAGCAACAATGTGGTATGTGTATGATTTTGTAACATGGCTGAGTTAAAGGATTAATTCATCGCAGTAAGAGTTGTTGGGATTCTGTGTTTAAAAATTAAGGATGGAACATTTTGTACTCCCCACGAACAAATGAGAAGTTGCAGGGAATATGTTGGATGGTTAATATTTGACACGTCAGCAAGATTTGTCAGGTGCTATAACCAGGTCACAACATTAGTTTTTGTCCTTAAAAGCCATTTTTGCCATTTGGTTGGTATTCTGTACCTAAAAAAGCTTCATATAATCTCTTTCAATGTGCTATAAGGTAATCAGACTATTACAATCTGTAGAAGAACATGACTACAGACATGGAACAATTCTAAAAAGGGTCAGAAATATCTGACAGCACTGTGGCCCAAAATGAGGAGATTGATTCCTTGCAGAGGTGAGTCTGACAGAAATTTGTATTTTGCTTGCTGTATATAGAAGCAACCTGAGAGCTCTCTAGCTAACAAAGGAAATCTATATAAAAAAGGATGAAGACTTTTAAGACAATCAAAGAACTAAGTCTTTGTTGTGTGTTCACCAAAACTGAAGTTATGATGACAGATACCTGGTTAACAGACTTCTAAAGATGTAGAACAAAATCCAGTTGGTTTTCATCTCACAAAATAATGTGAGATTCAAAACATGATTATATATACTACATGATTATATACTTGTACCATGTTAATTATATTCAAATATAATCGTTTGCTCTGAGAGCACAAAAAATGGCTGTTCACATGAAAACATGCTTTATACAGGAAAAGTCCATGATAAGTATTATTGACTGCAAACCACTAGTATTATAACCAAACAGGTCCTAATAAACATGCCCTAGAAAATAGACACTGGTTTTTTTTCTTTTACATATACAGTATCAGAGATGGATTCCTGAAGAAAAGATGCAAGACTCAGAACTAAACTACTTATTCTAAAGGGAAAAGGACCTAAGCACACCTGTCTGACACCACATGAAAAGTAGAGACTGCTTAGACAAATTAATTTCTATCATTTCCTGGAATTTATGGTATACGTCTGTAACAAGAAACAACGCTCACTTTCTGACATAAGACAGAGTTACAAATGTACAAGGTTGCCAGACTGACAGAGTCCACTAAATATTCCCTCTCCAAGGAGAGGAATACTTAATTTCAAGATTAGGAAATGTGATCCAGGGCCTTATCCTAAATAAACTATTATAATAGTAACATTCTTTCAGTTTGGAACATATCAATATTTCTGGTAAATGAGTCTTCCCTCTCCCTGCCAGCAACCCCAACATACCCTTGACTGCTTTTTCCCAAATGCATTTACTACCAAAACAACAGGCCCACATTTTAAAACAAACTTTAAGAAGTACTAGAGTAGTGGACCTCAAATTTTTGAAAGAAAAAAATATATCACAGTGCTATCCAGTTTGGTGGAGGTACATTTCTTATGCTGTTTTTCAGTTTGAGTGCCAGGCACTAATTTGAAAGATGGATCCTTATACAAGTCTCTCAGTAGCTGCCAGAACCACTTCAACACTCCCCAGTACAATGTGCAGAAAAGAATTTCCTGTCATGGGGATGAGTCCTAGGCCATTTTTCGCAAATAAAAAGGCATCAGCAAACTGGAAGAGGGCTGGAGAGACAGGTTGGACAGTAAGACTCTGCTCATACTTCTATAACAAATACTCTTCATCCTTGAACTACCCTGTTGGAATCAGCCAGATACTGTCACATTTTCCCACCCTTTTTCCCCATCAACCAGTACTCCTGACACTCTGTTCTAATGCCTTTTTTTTTTTTTTCAACTTTTCCTCTGCTTTCAGCAGGTTGTAGCTGCAACATCACATTGCATCAAATTTTCTGCGGCAAATATAACTACTACCAAGCCTCTGAGTAATAATAATATGAAAAAAATCTATAGAAGCAGGACAGAACAAATCAAGTAAGAATTGACGTTTCAGAAAAGGCCAGAAGTCAGACATAATACGCAAAATTTTTGATTATAAACTATGGGAGTAATCGTACATCATCAACCCACAGACTTCCTACATTGACAAGATAGCATAGGGAATAACACTACATTTTAAGAATGCAAAACCACTTAAGGGAATCTCTTCAGTGAGTTCATCAGAGGGGTTACTTCCCAATTTCTTAAAATATCCTATACAGATCAATAAAATTAAGTCAAAGACCATACACAGAAGCCCCATATTAGTGAAGCAATTGGAATGTCTAGGATCAATAGGAATTTATTATTACTGATGCACAAAAAAATACTGAATTACTACAGCAAAATATAGCTCTTTTGGTTATTTTATTTAATAGTCAGACACCAGGCATCTTAAAATGTATCCTTAAAACCTAATACTGTTAAATTCCTTTTCACCTTCTAAGCTTATCAAATATATTAAATATTTAATATTCATAGTCTCCTTCTGGGGTAGATAAGCACCATTTTCCTGAAACAAGTATGAAAACTGTCTGGGGTGTGTTTTCTTTCCCCAAGACTACTGATACAACTCTATATGTAGAACACTAGAGGCTCCTACAATAACAATCTCCTTCAAAAATTATTTCTTTCTTTCCCCTGTATTCTCCACATTTATATCTTTATTTTATCACATGAAAACTGGTATCAAATTGAGTTTCTGTGGGCTTAGACATAAGCAAGAATTCAGAACTCAAAGCCATTTTGATAGTGAAAATTTCATAAGCAGCCCTACACAAACAAAAATTGCAAAGCAATTGCCCTTTTTTCTTTGGAGCACATGAACAAATAAGTGCCTTTTTGATGCATCTCAGCTATTCAACTTTTAAATCTTTTAAAGACCGACTTCTAATTTTAAATTAAAAAAAATATTTTCACAGAACTTTTCAAGTGTCAAAAAGATTGTCAAATGTAAAACTTTTGTATAGCAACAATTAGAATAAATTATTTTTGCTTTTGTTCTATTATTCTACCTCTATAAAAAACATCTTTTACTGCCCATTATGAAATAAAACAGATATCAACTTGCATATCCAGACTTTAGAGAACCTTAGGTTCTGTGATTCTTACTCCTTTTGAATAACCTAGCAACATCTCTTCCCAGAGAACTGTAATTAAGCACACTTATACAAGTCTAATATGAAAAATTGAGAAAATTATTAATATACTCTGAGATGTGTAATCTGTTGAGAAATTCCTACTATGTCACTTCTGAATTTATGACTTTTGAACAATTTCTTTTTCTTAATTTTCATGTATGGAATTAGATTTGCAGTTCTGGCATTTATCTTGTAAACTAATTCAGTGTTTATACACAACAATTTATGTAGTAGAGCTGCAGTGATGTTGCACGATAAGCTTGTCTACAACACAAGCATTATGAAGTATATTTCTTTCCCTTCAACACAAACACTGAAATTTCAACTCAAAGTTCCTTGAAATATTCTCTTGTTCCTTCTGATCCAGCATTTACTATGGTTACTGGCAGCGCCTGACCTTGAAGGAACTATGTACCATGGTCGGTCTGTTGCATCATATATACTAGACTGGGCATGACAAGTTATCTTCAGCATTTTTATTTCCTTTTCAGCTAATTTCTAGCTACTTAAGACTATCTAAAAATACTGAGAGAGTCCAGCTACAAATTCAGCTTGATAATTATTGGCAGGACAGAGAGTAACTGCTGGTACTAGACCCTTCTTTTTAGCCAAGTTTCAATGACAGCAATCCCCTTGATTAAGCAGTGCCGTCAGGGGAAGATTTAGGTAGAAAAACAAACAAGGCCCATTTCACAAGGAAATTGGACTAAATAATTAGTCATTAAAATGCTTAAACCATTTTGCAGAGTCAGAACACTGACTTCCAGATGATTTTGGTTACTCAACAGTGGCACTGTAAACATGGAAAGAGACCAAGAAAAAAAAAGGAATGGAGACTGTTTTCTTCCCTTCAAAAAAGCACTATGAGTTTTTTTGCTTTTTAACAAAGAACAAACCTGCATACATTCTTGTGCTGAGGAGTACTCTACACTATTCTCCATCACAGGAAAATCCTTTGCAATAAGAACACAATATGATACATATACACAATATATGTACTACTTATTGAAGGAATTAACCAAATAGAATTCATGAGTTTTACTATCTTGTCTGACTGCAGCTTAATCCTTAGCATTCTTAAGCCATGGAAATCAAAAGGGGGAAAAAAGTTTATTTGCCTGGCTTCCTGTATTTAGGGTTTAGTTATCTTTTAAAACACCATTCTGGAGATCTTCGTAAGTTACTAGGAAAATATAGTCCTGAAATATTTCTGAATGAAAAAAAAAACAACAAAAAACACGAGAGCACTCATTCTCCAGGTGGGAGTGGGACCATCCTAGAAACACTAGTAGCTTTCATAACATGAATAAATGCATACTTGATTATTGAGAGGACGCTTCAAACAAAAATACCTAATAATTAAAAGTTTTTTATCTTACTTATTTTGCATCCCTTGAAAAATCATCTACACTGTAAAGACGTGATCCATCATCTGGAAAGCACTTTGCATCCTCTTCACTGGAATCTTTAATTTCAGAAGATTCAGTCTATGACTCTGGGAAATTCAGATTCTGTATTTCATGAATACTGGGGCAGGATTTAAAAGAAAAAAAACCCTATTAATTTCAAAAGCAAGGCTAACTAGTTAATAACATTAAGACTTGACATTGAACCTATAATTAAATATCATCGGCCCAAATACAACTCCAATTATTGCAGCATTTTTGCTTACTTAGTGGCATTGGAAAACATGAGGAAAATAACAGGAGACTGGAATAAAAGTCAGTAAAAAAAGCAGTTTCATACATCTGACTTAAATGTTAATTGTATATTGAGACTGTAATACTCATTAATGACTCAGTTTATATGGTAAGTAGCCTTTAAACACTTTCAAAGCATCTGTGTAATGTATTTGTGTTACGTGAGCCAAAGAGTCTTCCAGTGCTTAAAACAATCACTAATAAGGTATCAAACTCAAAAGAAGATGAAAAGGGATAAGGCCAAAGATCTTATCCCCTACTAATTAGCATGGAATACTCAGCAGAAGTGCATATGCACTAACACATGCAGGACTTTAGATTACAGTAATTACTGTGAACTGCAGGAGACTTCAGAGTCACCTCTGTGGCATTTCCTCCTTTCACCAATGAATTCTTTAATAAAGTACTTTGTTTTTATCAAAGCACCTTTTACATGCAAGAGAGGGCAATATATAATAATATTGATACATTCTGACTATTAAAACAAAGTAAAAATATGTAGTAAAGAAAATAATTGAACTGGAATCAAAGATGATCTAACGTATATCTTCTGCAGCTGTTAAAGTTTCATAGTATTAAGAGGTATAAAATTAGTTTATAGGATCTCTCGCAGTGCAACCACCACTTTGCCATTAAAAACTGGTTGTTTTGGATCATTTGCAAGAGTGGATACTGTATTTGGTTTACAATCACAAGTTTACAGGAATGACTTTACAGAATCCTGTAATCTTCCTGCTAGATGTACTAGTTAATAAACAGCAATTAAAATCCTGGAAACCTGTAGTTCTTTGTTTCTTCCAATAATGAAGATGAAAAATGAAAACAGAAATAATTAAAAAAAGTGCTTCGTCTTTTTTTTTTCTGTTTGTGTTACAGAAGACATTTAAGCATCTATTTTCGAATAAAAAAAAAAAAAGAAGAAAAACATAGTCCTGTCAAATCTGCATTCAAGTTTCTTTCATTAAAAATATTTAAAAAGAAATTTGATAGCACATATCCTTGCTTCATAACAATAGATGCCTCTGAAAAGATTAGCGGCATCTTTTCATCAGTGAGAGGCACTTATAACCAGAATGGTAAATAATAGAGGACTGACTGCCTTTCATGAGGGAAAGTCTGGGTATTAGCCTGTTTGCAAATCTCTTCAGTTATGGTGTCCAAATTAGACTTTTTCTTAGATTATATATCACACATCACACTGCCAGCCCTTAAAATTCTTAACTCCATGCATTTTGGAGAATTTGGTAGTAATAACCAAAATCTATACATGTTGAGAAACTGATGTCAATAAAACATTCTTCATCTATGGTGCTGAGTGACTGGAAACAAGAGATGTGAAACCCAGCAAGAGGAAGCAAACACATGCCCTAAAACAGCAGACCCCTTTACAGACCCAGATTGCACTCTATGTGTCATGATAGCCTTTGAAATATTTGTCAATTAGCAGTTTCTAAAAGTATCTTATGAAGAAGAGAAGACAGAACAATTTTAAACTCCTAGGTCTTTGACTTAATTGGAGGTGCTAGACATCAGGAGCAGTGTAGAGGGGAAAGGAGGTCTTACTTTTTCTTATCTTGACAATATGTAAGGAATTCAAGAAAGGCAGATATTGTCAAGCACAATCTACTTGGTGTAGGTAAAGCAAGGAAGTGACATAGACCTGTATTTTATTCACCTGACCATGTATATTGGTAGCTATTTGTCGTCTCGTATAATGAAGTTACAGAAAAGGTTTAATAACAGCCTTTGGGGAATAGCTTTTCTTTTTTAACATTCTAAGGAATCTGAGCCTCTGGAATAATACCAAGCCATTGTGTATATTTAAATGGTTCAATCTTATACACTTGCAAGCTGAAGAGGAATTGACTGGAACAGAACTGCAGCTGGAATTAATACATATGGATAGACTGAAATAAACAGAATGGTGATTATTTATGTAAAGTGAGAATTTAATCTATGATTTAATACAGGTCAGGGTATCAGTACACAACAAAGAATAATGATTATATCTTTCTAGTTTCTGCATGGCAGTACTTCAGTTGACCTTAGAAACTGAAATGATTTTGCTCAAACTATTCTGTCAAGATGCAGAATGGGCTCAAAGCTTCAAAGCTGACAGTTAATAAAGCAATTTTAGCCTAAATATATTCAACAGAAGTCAAGAACTGTAGAATTGCTTACCTACACACCAGATGATGCTATATAGGTGCATAAGTTACTAAATACAGATATAGTAGTTTATATACTAGTTTATGTATCACTAAACATATATTTATATATATATTAGTTTGGTTCGAGGTCTGGTACAAAGAAATGAAGTGTTCAGGGTAAGTCAGTTCCCTGCAAATTCTAAAGGAGAGCTAAGAAATAATTCTGTAAAGAAAAGGATGGCTTTTTTTTGTGACAGTTGAAGCACAACAGACATCATCAAAAGAACACAGAGGTTTACAAGTAACACTCTCTAGACACAGTAGGGAACTAGAATCAGGGAGAAGAGCAGGGAAGAGAGACAATTTCTGAAAGGTTAACTGAAAGCAAGTCATTTCACCCAGAAATTACAGACTAGGAAGACCTTTAGGAAAATAAATGTGGAGTACTTTTAAATATGTTTTTCTTTTTAGAAGGAATATAAATACTGCTATTTCAAAAGGCTTGTCTGAGTGTTGCATGTGCTCATGCCCACAGTCAAGAAAATCATCACATGCACCGACAGAGCTGCTAAACAAAAACAGTTTCTGTATCACCGTGCTGCCTCCAGTTGGAACTATGATATGAGAAATAAAGGCTCACGTCTGAAAAAAACTCTACAGAAGCACTCAGAGAGATGCAGAAGGAACCAAAAGCACAGCTAAACTGTGCCTGGTAAAACCTTGCAACGCAAGAAAAAAAAAATCCTATTACAACAAACCTAAAAACCTAGTACTGGTGAGCACTTGCCAAAAAATCAAAAAATGTAGATAGGTGACATGGAAATGACGTTTTTTATTCCTTTCCATATAAAAATATTTAGGAGTAAACATTTACCCTTTTGGTTTCATACAGCACAATTTGTGACTCCTTACTCCTTAATGCCTTTGAAAATATCCACCTAAATTAAAAAAAAAAAACAAAACCCAAAACACTGAAGAGAATAAAGAAGCTGCTTAGCTCCAAGGTTTTAAACTCTCCTCCAATTACAGTATCTGACAATTGTCTCAACTAAACAGAGAACTTGGTAATACTTCCTCATTGCATGGTCGACTAAATAAAGAGGTAATGAGATGTTTTGGTCTGAACACACCAATGAAAGGCAGAAGGAGGCACAAGTTCAGAATTTCAAGTGAGCTTCTCTCAGTTTCTTTAAGACAGCCCATGGGGATTGCTTTAAAACTGGCACAGCCACTTTTACCAAGTCTTATGGCTTTTTGCTTGTGTGAAGAATGCATTAGTCAAGAATGATGACAATAAGTAGTTTTGCTATGCAAAATTTAGAACTCTGACTGAAACATGATAGACTTTCTACAAACTTACTGGGATCCTGCAGCTCTTCAAATCAACACAGGACTGACAACCTTGATAACTACTGACACCTAAACAGCTTGTGCTAGAAACTGGAAAAGGCACTCCTATGCATAATCTTCAGAGTTAGCAATATACATTTTTTAATCAGAGCAAAGATTCAGAGTAATCACCTTTTCCCTTCAATATCCTGCAGAGAAACTCTTTAAAAAGCAAATAATTAGCCCTGTGAAACACTGGCATTGCTGCCATTTGTCCTTTTATGACTGATTTGCTTCTATTTGTTAAAAAAAAAAAGAAAAGATGATGTACTCAATTCTACAGTCTTACATTATGTAATGGGGTTTATCCACGTGCAGTGCTCATAAATGAAAGAATCCTTGTCTTTATAGGGCCAGATGATTTTTAAGATCTTGAGGTTAATTAATTTTATTTATCCTGATGATCATATTTTGAGGACTAAGTTATACCTAAACAGTTAGAGATATCACTTAAATGTTAGTACAAATATAGATCCTTGGTTTAGCTCTTCTATTAAGTAAATACTGGAAAATTATTATTATTAAAACAAAACCTTTAATATGCTATAGTTCACCTCTATATAGTT